>BQNB010052203.1:0-16178 GCA_026074375.1 Tanacetum coccineum
TAAGCTAATGTCTTAAGCTAAAATTAAACTAAAATGAAATTTGAGAAATCAAACCTTGATTTTTTGTAGTCTCAGTCACAAGCCACTCTTGTAGAGTGAGTGGCTTAAAAACATACACCTAAGTGGCACCTTGCCTCTATACCTTGAGCTTAAGACTCAATAAGCCTTAATTAGCTTATTACTCTCTTGAACCTCCAAACTTTGATCAAATGAACTCAAGTGATCATATTTTGATATAAAATGAACAAAACCAGTGAATGAATGACTTTTGACAAGTTTTTAACTGAATTTGAGCTTTTTAACAAGAATAAGCTCAAATGAGCTTATTAGAGCTTATTGAAGTAAAAACAGCTTAAATTTGAAATGAAAGACAATTGAAACTTTAAAACTGAATTTTATTACTCAAATTAGTAAAGTACAAGCTAAAGGTTACAAAGTACAAGTATTTAAAGCTGATTTCTAAAAACTTAAAAGAAAATGCTTAAAAATACGAAAAATTACACACTGAAAAATAAAACTACTCCCTAACTTAAAAACTACACTTCTTTTTATAGGCAGCTCTGCTTCTCTTTGTGTGCTTGTTGTGTTTGTTGTGTGAGTGTAATCCATGACAAATCCCAGCCCTTAATTATCACTTGTGCTTCTTTTGGATCATCTAAACCGTCGAATCAAGCTTGGGGAGTTGTGGGATTGCCAACTTGGCAATCTTACAGCTGGGAAAGCTTAGTGGAGGGGGAGGGAAAGGTTTGTCCATGGGGTGGTTTGGGTTGCAGGGTAAAAGAGATGAAAAGGACCCGTAGACATTGGTGGGGGAAAAAGGGCGGAGAAAAAGAGTATGAAAAGGTTAGGGGTGACTAGGGCACAAGTTGGGATTTGCCCACTATTTGGTCACCAAAGTTATAAGGAGCATGCATTTTTCTCCTTGTGTTTAATGGGTTTGAAAACTTGGCAGAACACACCTCAAGGTTTAATATAACACATTTTTCATCACAAGTCTCCTTTTGTGTAGCAACTCTTATCTTTTTGGCAGTTGTGCACCCTTTGGTTTCATTTTCCAAATGGCAGATTTGCCCTCCCTCTTTTTTTTCTTCAATTTCTTCTTTTTTCTTGTGTAAATCTAACTTAGGAAAATGGCACATACACATCACAATCCTTGTGTGTACAACTCATATCTTTGGCAGTTTCTGCCCCTTGTGGTTTCATTTTCCAAATTGGGCACGGATTGGCCTCCTCATTTTTTTCTCTTCATTTTCTTCATTTTCTTGTGTAAAATATAACATAGGAATTGCAATTTCAGTCCCTACAGTTATATCTTTTCCTTCTGTACTTTTCTTTTGACTTGACCATGTCCGGATGTTGACTTTGACTTTGACCAGTTACTTTTCAGTTGACTTTTTGACTTGATTGACTTTTTTTCGGGCTATCGCTTTGGATTTGTCTTTCACATCTTTTCATCGCATGTTCGTTGTTGTTGTTTTTGCTTCGTTTTCGTCCTTTTGTGTGATATCCGTTTCCTGCACAATACAAATGCAAAACAAACATTTCTTTGGCAGTTTTTGTCTGTTTTTGGTCATTTAAGTCCGTTTTTCATGGAAAATGGTATGTGTATTTAAGCACATACCATGGATCCTGCCAAGATCGAGTCTATTAAAGATTAGGCATCTCCTAAGACTTGAATGGAGCATCGTTAATTTTTAGGTCTTGTCGTTTATTATCGAATATTCATTAAAGGATTTTCTAAGATCGCCAAATCAATGACCAAGCTAACCCAAAAGAAGGTCAAGTTTGATTGGGGTGACAAACACGAAGCCACATTTCAATGATTGAAGCAGAAATTATGTAGTGCACCTATCTTGGCTTTACCTGAAGGAGCTGAGAACTTTATTGTTTATTACAATTCTTCGCATAAAGGATTAGGTGTTATCTTAATGCAAAATGAAAAGGTGATTGCTTATGCATCACGACAACTGAAAATTTATGAGAAGAATTATACAACTCATGACTTGCAGTTAGGAGTAGTAGTGTTCGCTCTAAGGATTTGGAGGCACTATTTATACGGAACAAAGTGTATTGTGTTTACTAATCATAAAAGTTTACAACATATCCTTGATCAGAAGGAGTTGAACATGAGGCAACGTCGTTGGTTGAAATTTCTCAGTGATTATGATTGTGAAATTCGTTATCACCTAGGGAAAACAAATGTAGTGGCTGACGCTTTAAGCAGGAAGGAACGAATTAAGCCATTACGGGTTCGAGCCTTAGTTATGACTATTGGTTTGGATCTTTCCAAGTAAATTTTAGAAGCTCAGACTGAGGCAAGAAAACCAGAAAACCTCATGGCTGAAGATGTGGGAGGTATGCTGGTTGAAACTTTAAAGGAATCAGAAAACCTTAGGAAAGAAAAGTTGGAACCGCGTGCTGACGAAACACTGTGTTTGAATAACAGAAGTTGGTTGCCATGCTTTGGTGATCTAAGGACTCTGATTATGCATGAGTCCCATAAGTCAAAATATTCTGTTCATCCTGGTTCGACAAGATGCACCAAGATATGAAGAAATTATACTGGTGGCCTAACATGAAAGCTGATATTGCCACCTATGTTAGCAAATGTTTGACATGCCTAAAGGTCAAAGCTGAACACCAAAAACCATCTAGTTTGTTGGTGCAACCTGATATTCCTCAGTGGAAGTGGGATAATATTATCATGGATTTTATCACCAAGCTTCCAAGGACGTCAAGTGGCTATGATACCATTTAGGTAATTGTAGATCGACTTACCAAGTCTACACACTTTTTACCGATGAGGGAAAATGACACAATGGACAAATTAACAAGATTGTACATAAAATAAGTAGTCACGAGACATGGAATACCAGTCTCAATCATTTGGGACTGTGACAGTAGATTTACGTCACAGTTCTGAAGGTCATTTCAGAAGGCTTTAGGCACTCGATTGGATATGAGTACTGCTTACCATCCGCATACCAATGAGAAGATTGTCCAAAATCAAGGCAAAGAATTCAAGCCGCTCCGCGATCGCCAGAAGTAGTTACGGCCGATGTGAGGTGTAAAAGCCCTTAGAATTTCAAGTGGGTGACGAGTTTTGTTAAAGGTATCACTGGAATGGGGATCGTACGTTTTGGCAAACAAACATGGGGGGGGGGAGTTTAAAACCCGAGATATATTGGACATTTCAAGGTGTTAGCCAAAGTGGGAGCCGTTGCTTATATACTCGATCTCCTCAACAGTAAGCTAGGTTCACAAACACGTTCCATGTATTTAAACCCATCTAAAAGAAGTGTTTACGACGAACCGTTGCAGGTCCCGTTGGGATGAAATACACATTGATGTATTAAACTCGCTTCGTGAAGAAACCAGTGGAATTTATGGACATAAAGTCAACGGGTTTTTTTAAAGCAAAGCCGTATCCCCATCATCAAAGTTCGATGGAACTCTAGGAGAGGTCCTGAGTTCACATGGGAACGTGAAGATCAGTTCCGGAAGAAGTATCCGTAACTCTTAACAAGAACCGCACCCTCAACAGGTGCCGCATCATGAGCCTTGCGGTCAAGGGCTCCGTTAATGGGGGAAGACCTATAACATTCTGTGATTTCAGGTTTTTTCCTTAACTCAATTAAATTCCATATTTATTTTTAGAGTTTTTCGCGTTCGCTTTTAATTATTATCAATAGTTAAATCGTGTAAACTTAAAAAATCATCATTCAATATCAAAACGGACACCAAAACGAATAAAATTACGTCAAGCATGTGGTTATATAATTATTTAGAGTATAATTTATAACTTTTCCTATTTTATTTTTATTGGTTACGTAAAACGATTACGTTTCGCAATAAATTACATTTAGGCATACCCGGAAGCACCAATACCCATCTACACTCAAACAAACACAAACTTTTATACCCAATACACAAAAACTAATTCATTTCCCCACTTATTATTCACTAGAACCGGATCTAGTATGTATATACATGAAATAAATCCTTTAATAAAAACCACTAACTCTTACAGTTACAACTTATAACTTAAAGAAGTACTAGGATATCCCATTGTATCCTATAAATTGGCACATCAAAATGTACACAAGACCCATCTTGAGCGTTTGTACTTGCCTTAGGGAGGAGGAGAAGCCTTCTTACACATGTACTTGAAACCACTACATCCCATGGTTTAATTTTAGGTAGTTTAAGGTTTATCACTTACTATATAAGGAAGGTCATACATACTAGCATTCATTTACATACTCCAAGCAATTCACCAAGCCACAAAACTCTCTCAATATAAAGCCAAAAACCCATAGATCATTATTTGAAAACTAGGTTCATTTTCCTTTTGGTTCTAAGGTATTCCAAGCATATAAGGGTTCATTCTAAGTATATCTAAGGTTACTCAAGGGTATAGTAAGCTTGGATTTGGGTTTAGCAAGGATTATTCAAGAAATCATATTTAGGATTTTCTAAACTAGGGTTTCAGATTTGGAAGCTTGCTAGGGTTTTTACCTTGTGTTCATCATCCTACATCTCTTCTATAAGGTATATTTGAAGTTTTACATTTCCATTCATTCATTTAAATATTTGTACATGCTTGTTATATATGTTAAACACCACCTAGATGTATTTTTATGATTTTTGAGATATTACAAGGCATATATAGGTTTGAATTTTATAAGTAGAATGATGAAATAATACATGAAATGGAAGTACACACTTAATATAAGTACTAGTTGATTTATGAGTTTAGTTTGTAAATTATTTTGTATTGAAAGTTAATTACAAGTTTATGTATAAAAAGATCATGAGGACATGGATTTCAATTGGACAAGTGTTATGGACTTTTAGAGGACTTAATAGATGTAAGATATATGGTAGAAAACTTGGTAAAAGATTGGTACAAAAGCTCTTAATAAAAGGAATGGTAAAACTTGTTTTATAAAAAGAAAACATACAAAGTGTTTTGATACCTTTCTGTTTGAATTCGAATCATAACACATTAATTTTAGGAATTTATTAAATTTAGTAACATTACATGACGGCCATGCGTTTTTTTTATGGGATATAAAGATACTCGGAAAATACGGAAGCTAGGTTAGCGATGAGAAGATATGACAATTACGGAATGTATTAATGTGTTATAATGTTAAACGTATAAAAGTGTTTTTATAAAGGTTATTTTATAACATACCCTACTGTTTCAGATCTGGATTTTTATAGAAATTATTTCATAATGATAGTAGTTTTCATGAGGAATCCAAACACGTAAGAAACTCGAAAAACAGAAAAAAATGGAGATACGCTTTTTGCAAGTTATACCTAATTAATTACATAAATTTCTGTTTTGTTAATTATAGGGTGTTGAATTTGCGGATTTGTTAACCAGGCTTGACTGGATAATTAAAGAATGAAGGATATATATGGGTTGTTTAGGATGTTTCTGTTTGATACTTGTTAGTAAATCGGAGGAGGGGGTGTTTTACGGGGTGGTGGGTTTTCATTGAGGCGACGTTTGGGGGGCTTTTAGTTGGTGGTTGTGAAGGGGAGTACTTGGTAATGGGGTACGGGTTGGTATTTTCTTGTAGGGGGCTGTGAGGGTTGTTGGGACGTTGGGGCCATAGGTAAGTCAGAGTGGTACTGGGTTTTGTCGACTTGTTGGCTTTGGGGGGGTTGGGTGTGTGATGTTTCACTAACCTTTGCACTCGGTCGATGTTGTGACATTTTGAACCTGGGGGTGTGGGAGGGTAATGTTGGGTTGAGTTGTTATGAGTGGTTATGGGGTGTGTTTGTGGTAGACCGAGTGGGGGGGTCGGTGGGGTAGGGTAGAGTATTGGTGGGTTTTGGTATTGAGGAGTGGGGTGTAGTCTGGGATCATTTGGGGTGTAGTTGGTCCGCGTTGGGGGGGACCGCTGGGGTGAGGTTGGGCTGTAGAATGGATTGTCGGAGATGTGCCAAGCTAGGTTGCGGTAGATGTTTATGAAATAGATCTATTTGTGGATTTGTTGCATATGGCGTTATTCTGCTCGACTAGTTGTTCGAATGTAATTTTGATAAGCTGCCGACGGTAAATGAGAGTACACATGTTCTTCGAGAAAAGTTTCTGTTGGTGGTTTTATGACGGGTAGTGGGGAGGGCGTTGTTGTTCAGTACTTTCTCGGGCACTGGTATTGGATTGTTGGGGACCTGTCTGTGTGGGGACGGTGTGCGGCATGGGGGGATTGGTGGAGGGAGGGTTGGGGGCATGTGGGGCGGGTGGGTTATTGGGCTTCGGGGGTGCTGTGTGGGGTGGGGGAGTATGGGAGGGTATCGGGTGTTTTGAGGGAGGGGAATGTTAGAGGGTCGGGTTTAATTGGGGGATGGTTTTGAAGTCCTCTTTTTGAAACGCCACTTTCGGAGTGGGTCGTGTTGAGATTATTCAGAGCATACTTTACCCTATCCCAGGTCTGACCACAGTGCGGTTCTTTACCGACCCCCTTGGGAGGGCGGATGGGTATAGTTAGTTTTGTGGTGGGGTGTCTTTGGTGCCGCTCTTTGGATATTGTACTCCTCTGGTTGTCAGTGGCCCTTCTGGGGTTGGGTGGTTGTTATCAGGGGGTCGTTGGGTTATTGGGAAGTTATGTTTTGAGGTAGTTTGTTTACTGCCTTTGGCATTTCTGTTATGTGGTGTATTGTGTCTGTGGGTGCTTAAGCGGGTCAGGGGTAGATGTGGGGGGTTGCAACAAGGTCTGAACAATGTGTAAGCTTACCGTAGGCGGAACGGCGGGATTTCTATACTTTGTGGGATGGGGTAGCCTGTGGTGCTGGGGATTAATTTAGCAGTGTTGAGGTGCGGGTGCTGTGCTTGTCGTTGTGGGATCGCGGGGTTTTGGGTATATTGCGAGCCTGTCAACTGTGGCAGCGCTGGTACGTAAATGATGGGGGCGGGGGGGGGGTATCGTTGCAAAGAATAAGGTGTTGGCAAGTGGTGGGTTTAACGGGCCAGGAGTCAGTGGGTATATGGGGGGGGGGCGTCGGGGTGGTGGGGGGATGGGGGCGGAGGATATGTTAGGTTAAGATGAGGTGCGAGTTTTACGGGAGGCGTGTGTGTCCCTAGGGGTGGTGGTGGGAGAGAGTAAGGTGGGGGGCTGCTAAAAAATAATGCGGAGGGACGGCGAGAGTTTCTCAACCTAAGAGATGCGGTCCATGACCTTGTGTCTTCTGGTGTTAACAGACAATATACCTTCATCACCCCCCCACCTCCCCCCCCCCCCCCCCCCCCCCCCCCCCCCCCCCCCCCCCCCCCACCTCCACCCCCCCCCCCAATCACCCCGCGCTATCCAAGTTTAGTTTTTTGAGACTCTCACACGATTCACTTCTTCTTGAGTACTTTCTTGGTCACCAATATGTTATTGTGAGTCATTCCAACCACCCCCCCATTTCAATATCCGCCGCCCCCTCACACCCACCCCCCCCCCCCGAGAGGGCAAATAAATTCTGCACTGGTCATGGGTGGGGGGAGGGAGAGAGACGGAACTGTTCAAGAGGGTATACTGGACATTGTGTGTGTGTGTTGTTACAGCTTCGTCTATTGTACACCAATGTCTTGATGTTTATGTAACAGGTTGACTTTCTCGCATTATGACTCGCAAAGGCTTTTATGTAGCATCTTTTATCAAGATATCTATTGCTTGCGCAAATTAGACCTTTTTTCTAGATGTTACATCATATCTGTCAATATACCTCCTACTTTATTCTATATACTGTTAAGTGTAACTTATCATACCATCTAGTATCTCGTCAATAATTCTATACATCTACTCGGCATGACGCACTCGCGCAAATCTATATGTCTACTCGAATAATGGACATAACCCCCCCCCCCCCTCCCCCCCCCCCCCCCACCCCCCCAAAGACCCCCCCATGATTACAGTCTTCCATCCCAACTGGCCACACCTCCCGACCTTTACCCATCTCACCCTCCAAGTTATTACCAGAAGATTAGCTTTTCTCGCTAAGAGTGATTCCGTTTTTGTCTACGTTTTTGTCGTCTTTAGCCAACGCTCAAGAAAATTCTCTTTTTCTGTGTTGTGTTAGCTATTAGCCATATGAGTATAATTATCTTCTATGGAGTATGTTAGAACTTTTGCTTTTATATAAGAGTATGTATTCTATACAAGTAATGTTCCTATTTCCACAAGTCATGTACAATTCTTGTATAAATGAATTTTTACTCAACAAACCTCAAATTTTAACATCCAATAGTGTGTCGTGTGTGTGATCCCATTCCTTTAAAACCCACCCTTAAGTCATACACCTCACTCACCACCAAACCACACGAGCGGCCTTGTTGATGATGGTAAACACCCTAAAATATGTCGATGATCTAAATATTCTTTAAGACCTTGAGTATAAGCTATGTATGTGAATGATGTCATATACGTCTGTTAGCACTCTTCTCACAGGTGATAAGTTTCTCTCTAGAACTGAGTGACGGTACTGTGTTTACATGCAGTCATTGTCTTTTAGAACCGGTTAGATAGCTCATCCCTTCCGCGGATCAGTCTCTTTAGACACGTCATATAGAGAGAGGCTGTCTGTAATCGCTGTGACTGCATTTGCAGCATCCTCCTTACTCGCATCGCCTCAGCGAGCTCAGACCCCTAGTAGAGAGAACAGTAAGTTCAATGCTGTTGTCATCACTCACTTGATTCTGAGCATGTACCCCGCATAGTCTAACACACGTTGACTACCCCTCGCTCCACTTCTCCTGACCTCATCACAATTCAGCTACAAATCTTCTCATAAGAGCTCTCTCCGTCTACAGAAGTATCAGCATTCTCTGTCCAGTGTGTTATATGTTCTATGCAAGTAGTCTCAACCCGACCTTTGTGTACTATAACCCCTGTGCCCGTTTATCCGTCTCTAGGTATAACCACCTCAATCGCCTATCCGCTATCCTTCGTGCACCCTGTGATCTTCCTATATGTGTTACACTATCCATACTCCCTCGCCAATATGAGCTCCACTGATGTTTGTGAGTCGGCCCAGTACCAAACTGAAGTTCTGTCAGCCATAGCGCTTCAGAGTCTCTCTCACTGAGAGATACCCCAATAGAACCAGAAGCTTCACTTGTTATACCTGCAATCAACATCTTGTGTAGACTTTCCTCCCCAGACATGTTCACTGACTTGGCTTTAGATCCGACTTCTCTCATCTCCCTTAATTCGCCTGTGGACGACTATGTGCGCCTAGACTATCGCATGGTTAGAAACTGCCGTGTCCTCGCAAGTTATCTCATGTCTTATTAAATATCATTCAATTCCAAACTAATCCCGTCCTGTGCGCTGATGTCCATCATGACCTACCCTTCCCACCTCCCCGGTTTATATAGGTCTCACTCCCTCACTGAATTCGCTAGCGTATATTAGTAGGACAGAACTAGAAAGGACCCTGCCTCGTCTGCACGATCATACTACGAGAGAAATGTCCATAGCCTTCATGTCGATGTGTCCTAACTGCCTGCCGCTGCTAGTTACCCTCCCAGAGATAATTCCTCTATGACCTATCCTCTAATTATGAGTCCACCGCGTCTAAGTGTAGAGCACGCTGTACAACTTATCGCTAATTGAGTTCTCAAAAAAAATATTTATCATACGAGCATTAAAGCTGCACCATTTGAGGTGCTTTATGGTCGGAAGTGTCGATCACCTGTTTGCTGGGTCAAGGTCGGATATACTCAGCTTACCGGTCCAAAAATCATTCATGAGACAACCAAAAAAATCATTCAAATCAAACAAAGAATTCAAGCCGCTCGTGATCATCAGAAGAGTTATGCTGATGTGAGGCGTAAGCCTTTAGAATTTCAAGAGGGCGACAAAGTCATGTTGAAGGTATCACCTTGGAAAGGGGTTATCCATTTTGGCAAACAGTGGAAGTTGAACCCAAGGTATATTGGACCTTTCAAGTGTTATCTAAAGTAGGAACCGTTGCTTACAGACTCGAACTTCCTTAACAATTAAGCATGTTTCATAGGAAGGAGTTAGTACCGACTTTGAGAAAGTTAGAGATCTTAGAAATTTCTGATTTGCATCTTCAGTGGATACACCTGCTCCATGAATCTCTAGCTGACTGAGAAGACTTTGGAATCTCTCATAGCCTTTGTGAATCCCATTTGTGTTGGATACAGTGAATCCTTCAAACTGTTGCTTCAAGATATACTTCTGTATCTTTTTGGATTCATCATTTCCACCAAATCTGGATTTGATGGCATTCCACATTTCTTTTGCATCAGTCATCTTATGGAATTTAGCTAGATGATCTTCTGGTATGGCCATTAGCAAGGTGGTCCTAGCTTTTCTTTCTCTGTCTCTGGCCACTATTTCTTTTGCTGTTTTAGGAGGCAACATTTTAATTTGTCCTGATGTATCAGTTGTGACTGACACAAGACCATTCCCATTTTGGATAACCTCCCAAATTGGATAGTTTGTATAAGCCAAATAGTGTTCCATCTTCATAGCCCATATATCATATTCTCCCTTTTTGAGAATAGGTAGTTTGATGGTTGAGACTGTATGAGGAGTTTGTTGTGTTGGTGTTTGTTGTGTTGATGGTGGAGGTGGTGGTGGTGGATTTTCATCTTGTGTTCCAGACATGTTTAGTTTTGATGATTGGAGATGAATAACTGGTTTTATCTGTTCTTCTTATTCAGAGTTTCTCAAGGCTTTGATACCACTTGAAGGTCCTTGTTAAACTGAATAGATCTTTACAGCCTTTAAAGGATGATAGCCAGGATGTATAAATACAAATGACTATGTAGAAACAATGACTATGAATACTATGTGTTAATGCGGAATCTTAACACAGGTACTAAGAAGAACAATGAACAACTAAATAACAACTTTATTAATGTGTTCTTGAGGATTACAGATTGCTAACTATGATATTGTATATGATTTGCTAAGCTTGTGTATATGTATGTGTTCCTCTCTTATCGTCTCTCTGTAAAACTATGCCAAAAAGTGATCCTTTTATATATTAAGCATAACTCTAAAAGGCTTACATATCTTTTTCTAAAATATCTCATAAATATCTTTTAAATATCTTCTCAACGGTACTAACTAACTATCTACTAACGGTACTAACTAACTAACAGTACTTAATACTTTGTACTGTCGGTACTAAGTATAACTGTCAGTACTAACTATTTGTACTGTCGGTACTAAGTTAAGAAAACATTAATCCTAACAATCCTCCCTTAAACATGAATGTTAAACTATTTTAACTTCATGTTTCTTCAATCCTTTAAGCTTCTTTTAACGCACAGAGGATGTATCCAAACATTCTTTATCATTTCTTAATCTTGTACACTCTATCCTTCTTTAGCAGCAACCTTGTCTTTTCAGCAATTCAGCAACATCTTTTCAGCTACTCAGCAACATCTTGTTACCTACAATCCAACTAAGTTGGCTTTGTAGTTTTTGGCAAACTACCAGCCATTAACGGATTTGATGTTCCTTTACCAGTAGCCGTTTGCTCTGGGATAGATAACTCTTCATCTAAGAATATGGTGAGTTAATTACCATACAGTTTTTGGTAAACTGTCAACCATCAACGGATTTGATTTGTCTTTACCAAATACCGTTTGTGTTTGGACTAGCCAATGCTTCATTGTCATAACATGGTGCATTGATAAACCATATAGTTTTTAGCAAACTATCAGCTATCAACAGATTTGAGTAGTCTTTACCAAGAACTGTTTGATCTTGGACTAGCCAACTCTTCACCAAGAAGCAAGGTGAGTTGAGAACCCTACAATTTTTGGTAAATTGTAAACCATAAACGGATTTGAGAAGTCTTTACCTCAAGCCGTTTGCTTGTGGACTAGCCAATTCTTATGCCTGTTAAGCATGGTGAATTGATAACCATTTGTTGTGTGGTGGTTAGCCAACACTCAATCCCTTCTCACTTCCATCAGTCTTATTCTTTAGATTCTAAATCAGCAAGTACCTTCTTGATAAATCGTATCAATTCCAATGCCATAGTACTTTCTTCTTCAGACTCCAATTTTAGCTTTAGCATTTGCCATAATTTGACATTTTCGATATTTTGACCCTCTGGTGAACAGTAACTTTTACTGTTCACATCAGGCGTGTGCTTTATATTATTCGTATTTGTTGTCGTAAATGTCGTATTTTATTCGTTATGGCTCCGTTTTTAATGATTCTTTCGAGGACGTTCTCGTTTTAGAAAGTTCTATAATTTTATGAGGTTTACAAAAATATAACTTTCTGTCATGAATAGTAACTTTTATAAAAATAGTTTTATAAAAGTATTAATTATCGTAAACTCGCGAAATTCATAACTCATTCGTTATTGATTGAAAAATTACGATTCTTATCATTTTGGACTCCTTAAAATATGTATTATTTGTTAAAAATATCAAACTAGCTGTTTAATATAAGTTTTATAAATGTTATTTTATAAACTCAGTTTAATTAACGTATAACTCGTTTTTAACGTAACTTTTTCGTTATTAATCCGTTTGACAAGTTTCTTACCTTTTCGGAATCGTCGTGAAATGTATTATCTTATAAAAATATAAAATAAGTATATTTTTATAACACTTTTGGACAGAATGTTGGCATGTCCTTCATGAGTCCAAAATTAAGTCTTGTTTCCTTGTTTTCACCTTATGACTTTTACCACTAGTCTTATATTTTATATTTATCATATATATTACATGTATATTATGTCCATAGTCCATTTATTGTCCCTTTGTCCAAATATTACAAGTCTTCCATAATATTTAATAAACTATAATTTTCATAATAACCATAAATCACTAGTTTTTATATATAATCATTTTACATAAAAACCCATTGGTCCATGTTTTTTTTCTCTGTAGTAAACCTCATTTAGTGATCTATTTTATTTATTCATAAGTCCATAATCAATATTAACTTGTCATATATATTTCTTTAACTTAAAACATATTAAGAAATCATAAAAACCCTAATTAATCCATGATCATGTTTACACCAAAACAACATGATACAAAATTTTATCATCATTTTTAACATGATATATGTAATAACACAACATGTATAAAAGTCTACAAGATGATCATTACTAGTGAAAACTTCATTTACAAGTTAAAATCTTAAATGGTGATTCAACTAAAATAGAAATAACATATGCATAGAAATGAAAATTATAAGAACATAAAGGGTTCTAGTAGACCTTATGATGTATGATGATGATGACAAATAAGTGATAAACCCTTGTTTAGTCACAAAACCAAAGCTTGCACAATGAAAACCCTAGCTTTCCAAGTAAAAGCCCTAGCCTTCCTTTTCTTGATTATTACTTGCAAATGGTAATTCAATGCTTGGAAACACCTTAGAATATCTTAGGATAGATGTGTATAGGAGTGTATGGGTTGTAGAAAAATTGATATGGATTTGTGTGGTGGGGGGTTGTATGCCGTAGCATATAGAGAGACAAAGGGAGGAGTTTTGTTTGATTTTTGCTAAGTATAAAGTATATGTGTTATCTCTTTCTTTGCTACTTGCATTATATGTGTTCAAAGGGTCAAAAGTAAGCCAATAGTATTCAAAGACAAGCTCATGGTCTTAAGGAATATGGTTTTCTTGTCTTAAGTCAAAGAAACATAGTATGTGTATGTTTAATATGTATAAGATGTACAAAAGACCAACTTGCATAATTTCTTTGTATCCTTTGCATTGAATCCGGCCTAAAGGAGATAAAGGTGATACATTTTTGTAGTTTTTATGTATTGGGTATAAATGTGGGTATTTGTTGAAGCGTAGAGAAGTTTTTGTGGTTCCGGGTATGCCTAAACTTAATTTATCGCGAAACGTATTCACTTTACGTAACCGATAAAAATAAAATGAACAAAGACCATAATTATTCTTAAAATAAAGTTATTAACTTTGGCTTGATGTATACATTTAATTTGTTTTGATTTGATAACAGCTTTATCATTGAACGCTAATTTTTAGCTTACGCGATTTTACTTAATACATGAAATTAAAAGCAAACGCGTACAATACTAAAAATAAATATTAGGTTTATCGACGTCGTCAATGACTTGAAAACACGGGGTGTTATAGACTTCCCCCGTTAAACGAGCCTTGTCCTCAAGGCTTACAATGCGGCACTTGATGACGGTGCAGTCTTGGTGAAGAGGTGTGGGTATTTCTTTTTGAATTGGTCTTTACGTTCCCACGTGAACTTGGGACCTCTCTTGGAGTTCCATCTTACCTTGACAATTGGAACACGGCTATGTCTCAACTGTTTGACTTCTCGATCCATGATCTCGACCGGTTCCTCGACAAATTGGAGTTTGTCATCAAAGTGAAGTCCATCCAATGGAACGGCTAACGGTTCATCGGCATAGCACTTTTTCAGATTAGACACATGGAACGTATCATGAACCCTGCTCAGCTCCTCCGGAAGCTCGAGCTTGTAGGCAACGGATCCAACCCTTTCTAACACCTTGAAAGGTCCAACATACCTGGGGTTTAACTTCCCCCGTTTGCCAAAACGTACAACCCCTTTCCAAGGTAAAACCTTAACCATGACCTTATCCCCAACTTGAAATTCCATTGGCTTACGCTTCAAATCTGCATAACTCTTCTGGCAATGACGAGCAGCTTGCATTCTCTGCTTGATCAGAACAATCTTATCGGTAGTTTCTTGAACCATTTCTGGTCCAGTGAGTTGAACTTCTCTCCAAACATCATCTCCAACGCACTACGGGTGGTAGCCCCTTTTGTTGAACGACACTTTCTACCATACAGGCTTTCAATTAGGCTGCCTTAATACTAGCGTAGATAAACTATTGTTATAGGTGAATTCAACTAATGTAAGTAATTAACCCAACCCTTACATAAATTCATTTCTCGCAAGCACGTAGCAATTTCCTCTAGTAGTTTGAATTGTCCTCTCGCTTCTGTCCGTCAGTCTCTGGTGATATGTTTGTACTCTGTCTTAAGCTCAGAACCAAAGCCTTCTGGAGAGTCCTCCAGAATCTTGATGCAAACCTAGGGTCACGATCGCAGATGATTGAGACGGGGATTCCATGTCTCGCGACCACTTCCTTCAGGTACAATCTTGCTAGTTTCTCTAGGGGATCTGTTTCTCTTATCGGTACAAAGAGTGCAGACTTGGTGAGTCGATCAACGATCACCCAAATGGTGTCGAAACCTTGCGGTGATTTGGGAAGCTTTATGACAAAATCCATTGTGATATTGTCCCACTTCCATTAGGTATTCAGGGTTGTTGAACCAAACAAATCCTGATGGCCTTTGATGTTCTGCTTTGACCTTTGCACACGTCAGACACTTGCTAAATAGGTAGCGATGTTCTGCTTTCAATCGGGAACCAATAACCTTCACCATATCTTGGTAATATCTTGTAGAACCCGGGTGTATGAGTATTTTCATTTGTGGGACTCGTGCATGATCACAGTTCTAAATCGCCATAAAAGGGTAGCCAACTCATGCCATTGAGGCTTTAGAGAGAGATCCCTTTTCCGCACGGGGTTTCCAACTTTTCTGTCTTGATCTAGGTCTAATTGCCTCTGGATTTTTAACATTTTCAACCAACATTCCTCCAACATCTTCGTTCTTGATGTTCTCTGGTTTTTGTGCTTCAGTCTGAGCATTCAAGATTTTTTAGGAAGATCCAAGCCAATGGTCATGACTAAGGCTCGAACTCTTAATGGTTGATCTCTCTCCTTCCTGTTTAGAGCATCAGCAACAACGTTTACCTTTCCTGGGTGATATCGAATCTCACAATCGTAATCACTAAGCAACTCCAACCAACGACATTGCCTCATGTTCAACTCTTTCTGATTAAGAATGTGTTGTAGGCTCTTATGATTAGTGAACACTGTGCACTTGGTTCCATAGAGGTAGTGCCTCCAAATCTTGAGAGCGAACACTACTGCTCCATGTTCCAAATCATGAGTCATATAATTCTTCTCATGAATCTTCAGTTGGTGTGATGCATAAGTAATCACCTTTTCTCTTTGCATTAACACAACGCCCAAACCCTTCTTTAAAGCATCGCAGTATGCGATAAAATCTTCGCTTCCTTCAGGTAAGGCCAGGATTGGTGCACATCACAACTTTTGCTTTAACAGTTGAAAAGCTGCTTCTTGTTTA
>BQNB010052203.1:20654-40609 GCA_026074375.1 Tanacetum coccineum
GATCAAGGTTGAACCCCAAGTGTCGTAAGATGGTTGTAATGTTGTTTTGTAGTGTCAAAGTTTAGATTTAAGTATGTATATGAGCTATGCTCAAGTTGTGTTTAAGTTGAGTTGAAAATGGGTCAAAAAGGGGTGTTTGGCAAAACACTTGTCGCTTTGTAAAGTACATGTTAAAGGGTTGTTTAGACCACAAATGTTTATGAAAGTGAAGTATATGTTATGTGATTGAATTCTGGAAATTTTCATGTTGTGTCGGGATGTGGAAGTCGAGTTTTAGGTCGTTTTAGCCAAGTATAAAATCGGGACAACAAGTTGTGCAAAAAATGTGTCATGTTGGGAATTCCATATAAAATCAACTGTAAGGAGTTAGAAGTCGTGCCACCCGCCGTTTTAAAGGTAACTAAGTATAGTTTGATGTAAAAGTAGTCTCAAGGGCTGATTTGTAATAGATTGTTATCAATTTATAAAAGAGTAACATAAGGTCATATTTAGGTCATGTTGTTTTAGCGAAAAGTTTATAATTTTTGGTTAAATTCAGAGTCGGGAAAGGGGAGTTTCAACTTGGTATCAAAGCTTCGGTCTAAGTGAAGTAGGTTTCCATGATATGTTGCCTAAACTTAGACCACTTGTAGATGCGTATGCCATAAGTGTAAGTAGCGTGGAATGCGAATGCCTTAATTATAAGGTAGTTAGTACTTGTGGCTGTGATTATGATGATGCTTAGACATTGATTAATTATGCAATATGTAATTTTTCCATAGACTAAATGACTTTGATTATGGCTAAGAATATAAAACACTTATTAGAGAAGTGTTAAGTGCGGATATATGTGTTTATGTGATGTAAGGTCTATGGTAGGTTATTTATATGTCTAAGTGATGCATGATGCATATGATGGTATGAGTTTATGAAGTGCTTGAACTAATTAAAATGTATAGGATTGCATTTTAGATAAGTCATTATGAAAATATGTGAGATGAGGCAAGTGAGGGAATAAATGCTCGAACTATGAAAAAGTTGCTTAAGCTAAAATGACTATGTATTAAAAGTAGATGCTTATATCCATTCTAATAAAAATGGTTGTGGTATTTCAAATCATGAATTATAAAGATCATGATAACTATAATGCTTATGAAGGATAATAAGGTATGATTAGAATTTGTCATAGCACGAAGTGTTAGACATTGAGTTAAGCGAATGAGATTAGATTGTGATGTATGACCAATGTATGGTCTAATCGTAATATATGTCTAATGTTGAACTTGGACATATAAATACTGAGAAGAGCTGCCCTTATAAAGAAACATGTCGAGTAAGTCGCAGTAGCGAAATACAGATGAATGTATTGATTAAAGTGTTGCGTTATAATCCTTTATAGATATAAAATACGCTAGATAAATTGTAAAACATAACTAAAATCATGTAGATATATGAGAATGTGTATGCTGTGTAAAAGGAGATTATTGTGTATGTTATAGGATAAACCTATGTAAGGTTTATATGCAGAAAATTTGAGCAAACTAAAATGATGCATTGTCATAAAACTTGAATAAGTGGGGTTGACGAGAGAATGATAAAGGCATTGTGAGAATACATATGAATTATATAAGATATGAAATTGACAAGTATCATATAGATCGTGTTCAAGATAATGAAAATGTGATGAAATTGCGTAAGGCAATAAAATGTGGAAAATGAAATTTTGATGAAATTACGTAAGGCAATAAAATATGGAAAATGAATATTTGATTAAATTGCGTAAGGCAATAAAATGTGAAAAGTAAAAATGTGATGAAATTATGTAAGGCAATAAAATTTGGAAATGGAAATGTACTTGATTAGAAAAGTACATGGATGATAAAATGAGTAAAGAATGTTAAAATTAAAGTAGCTTGAGTCCAATGCTCTACTCCTCGAATCTTTCGAGATATGATAGTATGCCTTTCATGGCATGGTTCATGTATGCCTTCATCGGCAATTGTTGCCTACATCCTTGGCATGGTTAAGGTCCACCCTTAAGGGTCGGATATGTGAAAACCAACGTGAGGTTGGAAATATTGTAAGGGTATAGGTTGTGGTCATCCCTACGGGGAGAGAGCCAAGTTTCGGTCGTCCTTACGGGGAGAGAGCCAAGTTTCGGTCGTCCCTACGGGGAGAGAGCCAAGTTTCGGTCGTCCCTACGGGGAGAGAGCCAAGTTTCGGTCGTCCCTACGAGGAGAGAGCCAAGTTTTCATCAGACTTAAGTAATGAGATTGGACTCAAAGCTAGAAAAGGTGAAATTAAAAAAATGTAAAATCATTGACATGAGATCAATGAAAGAAAACATAGAAGCATTAAGCGAGTATGAGTGTTGTGTCGTAAATGTATAAGTAGGATGATTTATAATCTCCTTATTTAAATGGATTTGGATGCCTCTTCATTTAAATAAAAAAATTGTAAATTGCTGAACCATAAGTCTATAATTCTTTACTTACATAGATTGGGATGCCTTTGTATGTAAATAACGAATTGTAAATGAGTAGGCTTATGTGTATCCGACATGGCATGAGTACGGGTAAAGGAATAGAAAATGGTAACTAAAATGATTTAGACGTCGTAAAAAATGAGAGTAGACGTAAATGGAAATTTTCTATAGCGTTAAGGTTGTGTGTTAAACCTTAAGTTAGATGCCTAGAATGAAGTTCATGTATTAAGTTAAGAAGATAATCGAGTAGGTAATTCCTGAAATTATAAAAATGAAGTTACTTAAGTAAAGATTAATGAGTTAAGAGTTTGAGTTGAGGTTATAGAATGTCTTGTGGCATTGGGTAAAATGTGAAAAATGATCATGATAAACGCTATGTGGTATTAGCACAATTATGTGAAATGTGAAAATATTAGTTAAATTTTGACATGTGTAAAGTCTAAGTAATGAATTTTCTAAGTGACATGTAGTCCTTGATGAAAATTTAGAAAAGAAATAAAAATGAACTTGGTGTTATAGTGAAAAAGATGATAGAATGATAGAATGGCTATGGTAAAAGGTGACAAGAATATCATAGTTTCGTTAGAAAGGGGTCGACTTGAGATAGAAATAGGAATGAAATAGTGTGTTGTAAGGTAAATGGCTACGTTATAGTATAGTTAATGTTACAAAATCATGTAGATTGTTGCAATTCAAATGATAAGTTTTGGGTGTGTTGGGATAGAATGAGATTGAAGACGTAGATAAGTGTTTTGTATGGACACAAATGTTAAGAAAATAGATTTCAGGGACGAAATCTAAATAAGGAGGTAGATTTGTAACACCCCCAAAACCGGTTTTTAAGTATTAAATTACGAGAATTCCATTGGGTAGGTTTGACTATGACTTTATAAGTTTGAATGCTCTACGTGATTGGTTAGTCAAACCCGATAGTCAAACTATAAGTATAAATATTATGTAAATGGTTTTAGAAAGTTTTATGTAGCCCAAGTATCAGATAAAAGAACTTGAGGGACCTAAGTTGCCAAAATCTCAAACTGGTGCTAAAACAAGCTTGTTTTAGTACTAGAACCACCTTGTTCTAGCCTACAGGGACCATTCTTGCCACATTTATAAAGTTGTGCCAGATTTAGTTAAGACAAGTATCTCATATCTTCTAAAGACTTCCAGTATGTTCTTGTTTATGTGGGTGTGATGAGCTAAAACAAAAGGAGGGAAAAACTATAAAGTCTTGAAGATCAATTTATGAAGAAATAATATGTTTGTCTAAAGAATAAGTCCATGACATTAATTCTACAAAGTAAGTAACCGCTTTTTGAGTTGAATTAGTGATTTGATGAGTTAGGGGATCTGTACCAAAATTGGGGGTTTTGGGTAATTGTGTTTCTAAATTAAGTATTGAGATGTTTATGAATATTGGTTGAGGTTAATTAATAAATTTAATGTAAATTGATGATTTTATGATATGATCATGATATAATCATGTTTATGATAAAGATGGGTTTTAGTTATGGTTATGGGTGTGTTAGACACCCTTAATTATTATGTAAATTAGACGTGTTAATATGTGTTGGTGATTATTTTGACTAGGAAAACAAGCAAAGAAGATGATAGTGGTTTAATAGTTATATTAACTTCGACTAAAGGTAAGTAACCAAGTTATAATATGTTATGATTTTTGAATAATCATGTGTTTATGTATATTAATTGTTAAGTGTCTAAGTGTTTGGATATAAAGACTTGAATTTTGGAGATGGAACTTAGTTAGTTAGCCTCTAGTTAAGATGAGCTTTTGGTTAGTCACGGGATTAATCAAGGTATGTGAATGGTTTATGATTTAATATGTTGATGTGATGATAATGCTTGTAAGCAAGTGATTGATGGGTTGTGTAGTAAGTATGCAATTGATGTGAATGAATGGTTAAGTGGTTTAGTCATAATATTTATGTATGCATTTTTATTATGTCATATATAATAATATATTATTGCAGGTTACTTACTAAGCGTTTCGCTTACGGTTTAGTTGTTTAACCATTTTTGTTGGTGCTTATGTGTTGAAGGTAAGACCTTGATTAAGGTCTAGGATTGGAAGCTTAGGAATTGAAAGTGTTTGGTCTATGTGCATGGTATTAGCTCTAGATACCGAGCTCGATCAAGGTTGAACCACAAGTGTCGTAAAATGGTTGTAATGTTGTTTTGTAGTGTCAAAGTTCAGATTTAAGTATGTATATGAGCTATGCTCAAGTTGTGTTTAAGTTAAGTTTAAAATGGGTCAAAAAGGGGTGTTTGGCAAAACATATGTCGCTTTGTAAGTACGTGTTAAAGGGTCATTTAGACCACAAATGTTTATGAAAGTGAAGTATATGTTATGTTATTGAATTCTGGAAATTTTCATGTTGTGTCGGGATGTGGAAGTCGAGTTTTAGGTCGTTTTAGCCAAGTATAAAATCAGGACAACAAGTTGTACAGAAAATGGGTCATGTTGGGAATTCCATATAAAATCAACCGTGAGGAGTTAGAAGTTGTGCCACCCGCCGTTTTAAAGGTAATTGAGTCTAGTTTGATGTGAAAGTAGTATCAAGGGCCGATTTGTAATAGGTTGTTTTCAATTTATAAAAGAGTAACAGAAGGTCATATTTGGGTCATGTCATTTCAACGAAAAGTTTATAATTATTGGTCAAATTTAGATTCGGGAAAGGGGCGTGTCACCTAGTATGGTTACGTCGGAAGATAAGAAGATTGAACGGTACATTTGGGGACTCACGCTAGATATTCAGGGAAACGTAACCTCATCAAAGCAAGCAATTCAAATGGCACACAACCTCATGGATCAAACTGTGAGGGCTAATGCTGCAAGGAATGTGGAAAACAAAATAAAGTGGTAGAAAAACCAGATAAACAACAATGTTTAGCAACCAAAACTGTCAGGCCAAGTAATGGGAATGGGTATGCTAGGAAGGCACCTTACTGCAATAGGTGTAAACTTTATCACACTGGACCTTGTACGATGCAATGCAGGAACTACAAGAGAGTTGGTCACCAAACTAGGGATTGTAGGACCCCTACTCTCACAACAACTCAAAGAGCCCTAATGACAACTCAGAAGGCATCAGTGACTTGCTTTAGATGCTGTGTGTAAGGGAATTACAAGAGTGAATGCACGAAGTTTAAGAATCAAAACAGAGGAAATCAGAACAATGGAGGAGCTCGTGGGAAAGCATTTGTTCTTGGAGGACAAGAAGCCATTTAGGACCCCACGCCGGCCACCATTCTTCCCCACCTAGTACTACCCTTGTTTGCTAGCATAACCAACCTTGTACCACCTTTGTTCTCTAGATAACCACCCTAGTACACCACCCTTTTCCCTTATCCTTACACCATGTCCCCTCCACCCTTATTCCCTCCCCTTAGCTCGGCATTCACACCCTTAAAGACAACAAAATTTGTTAGTCTTGCCTCTTTTGCACACACATGCTCTTGCCTTCTTTTGATATTCTTTCACACTTCCACTTTTGTGCCTATATAAACACCTTCCTAGCTCTCATTTCTCACACACAAAAGCTCACAATATCTCTTCCTCTCCTCTCATTTCACAACGCATAAAACACATACATATAAGAGTTTTCAAAATTTTCTAAGGGTTTTACAAGAAGACTTAGGTAAAGGATATAAAGCTAGAGTTTTGGTTAAGTAGTTTTAAATAGTATTCTTTTGAGCTCCATATCATTTGTATCATTTCATATCACTTAAATATGCTTGTAGTATAAAGATTTTGATGCAAAACTTGTTAAAACAAAATTTGTTTTGAGCAGAATTTTTAATCGACTTATATATGTGAACGAAATGAACACTTTAAAGCAACCTTATGGAAAATTTCTTTCCATTTACTATTAGTATAATGACTTAAGTGTATTTCTGGAGTTGGCCACACAATGGATGATTTTCTAGCATTTTTGAATTATTTTTGCAAGATTAGTGGTACAGTTCTGAGTTTGGAACTTAAGTCGTATTTATGAGCACCTTAAGAGTAGTTTGGATAGTAGAGTCATTGGAACTTTTTGTAGATAAGACGTTAACTTAAATTCATCAAGTTGATTCAACTCTAGAGGGTAAATAACGAAGAAGATATGACTAAAACAAGATATGTAAAGTTTTTCGGAAATTTTCTGCTTTAAACTCCGTGTCTTATAGTGCATCTTTGGGTGTCTAAAACTTAGTTCCACTGTATGGGGTCTTGATTTCTTGAAAGTAGATATTTTTACTTTTAATCTAAGCTTTGAATGAACAAAAAAAGAAAGAAACGAAGGAGTTATGGCCGATTTAAGTCGTTATTTAAATTCTGGACAACAACTATAATAAAGAGTTTTTGGAACTAAAAATGTGTTTTACTTGTTTTTCCTAAATAATTTGACTTATGAAACTTTATAAAGCTTTGCTACAAGCATATAGAGGTGATAACATTTCATAAAAATCATGCGCATATACCTCATGTTGCATTGTAAACCTAAAGCGCACTATTATTGCATTAGGTCGCGGTTAGGGATACTTGCATACTCGTACTCGTTCTACCATATCTTTTGTATCACCACTTGTTTGAGGTGAGTTTCATAGCCTCATTAACTTATTTTATAATTGTTTTGAAATACTTGAGGTGATATACATTACTTGCTTTTAACTATGGACACAAGTAGCTTTAAACTATTACGGATTAGCCTAAGTACCCGTTAACCCACTTATGCCCGCCATCAAGAACCGATAATTATTGCGTGTAAGCACGAATGATGTAAATAGATGTATTGGAATTGACATCCCCGTCCGGGTAAGTAGCGCTTACTTGACTGACTGTACTGGTCAAACGGACGTATACCATTTGTTGAACTCTAGGTGGTCTTGGGTTAGACACCTACCGGGCAACAACTTATAACAACTTGAACTCTCGTTAAGGCTTCAGTGTCAAGAGCATAGTGCAATCGTAATTATTTTTCTATGACATTGTATCCGTTATAGTGGTCATACACTTGAAATCTTGTGGTCCACACTTATGAATTTACTTAAACCTATGAACTCACCAACATTATTGTTGACGTTTTAAGCATGTATTTTCAGGTCTTTAAGTAGCATGTTGCATGGCTAGTATTGAAGTTCATGGTAGAGTCAACCAGTGGACGTCGCATTGCATTGATTTTACTACTCGAACATTTATTGTTCATTGTACTAAAACTACTATTTTTCTTAGTCGTAAAACTTTGATGTCGTGTTGTAGTAAACCTTGTTTAATTTAATGGATCAATGATGTATTTTAAAACGACTCATATAGAGGTCATTCTCTATTCTCTTGTATCTTGTGTTATTGAAGTCACCACCCTCGGTTACCTTTTCGCTGCAATATTTTAGGAGTGTTACAGATTGATATCTAGAGCCAAGGTTGTAGAGAACTAGGTTGCATCGTTAGGTCTAGACTATAACCATTGCATCATAAAACGTCATAAACATTTCGCATACATTACCACCTTATGTATACATTATTAGATGATAAGTTAGTAAGCCCAAGCCCGGTTTATGGGCTTAGGGTTCATTAGGGTTTCCTCATGTAATCTCTATATAAAGTGCATGAGGAAACCCTAATGAACCCTAAGCTCACAAACCATGCTTGGGCTTACTAACTTATCATCTATTACCACAGTTTGAGTGGCGAAATCGCGAAAGCTCGAACTAAAGCAAAAAACAAAATAAAACATTAAAGCAATAACTAGTTATTTGATAAAGACATCCGACAGCAAGCGGAGACTGATCTTCAAAACAGAAAGTCATGAACTGATAACCCAATGTATCATATGGGATAAACCAAAGTATCCCGAACCAGGATAAACCAAAGTATCCTCTTTTTCATACGGGATAAACCAAAGTATCCCGAACCAGGATAATCCAAAGTATCCTCTTTTCATACGGGATAAACCAAAGTATCCCGAACCAGGATAAACCAAAGTATCCTTTTTTATGCGAGATAAATCAAAGTATCCTTTTTTCATACGAGATAAACCAAAGTATCCCGAACCAAGATAAACTAAAGTTTTTTTCGTAGATCACAGACAACGACAATAGAAAATTAAGTTAAACAAAGAATTGAATGGAGATAATTGAATAGAAAAACATAATTGTTATGAAGAATGGGAACTCACTAATAACTACCTCTTCATGACCAAGATTTTGCCAGCTATCCACACACGGACACTGCTCCTATGTATGACACTGATGGAATCCCTAATGTACCTAACTTCGATCACTATTATGATAATGAGATGTACAATCTGTTTGCTCACGAAGAGCGACATCCTGAGCTACCTGAATATTCTCAAGGTACATTTTTAGAGCAACAGAATAATAGCAATATTCATTCTGAAACTCTAGATATGAACTTTGGTGGAGAAGATGGTGAGCAGCATGCTGTTAATGATGAGGAAACCAAAGCTTACTTTGAATCTCTTCTTCATAATTTCAAAGTCGAATTAGATAAATCTGTCTTGGTTAATCGTAATGATAAAATTGAAATTGAGAGATTAACTACTGAGCTTGCACAATACAAGGGACAACAAAAGTTTTTTGAAAACAATGAGCAGAAATATAAAGAACTTGAAACTGGTTATCACAATACTTTCTATGAGAAAAATTGTTTAGCTAAAAAGCTTGAAGATTTGACAAGAAGTTCTAAGAAAACAATTAAGACTCTTAATGTGGAAATTTTTAAACTTAAAAACTAGCTTTCAAAACAAGAATCAGTTTATTCCAAACATGAAAAGGATCATGATGAGTTGAAAGCAAAGTTTTCAAAACA
Organism: Tanacetum coccineum; assembly: GCA_026074375.1. Classification (NCBI taxonomy): domain Eukaryota; kingdom Viridiplantae; phylum Streptophyta; class Magnoliopsida; order Asterales; family Asteraceae; genus Tanacetum; species Tanacetum coccineum. The sequence goes on from BQNB010052203.1 coordinate 29,951, forward strand.
TAAGGATTAACTTATTGAACAAATCATTAGGCTAGAACACAAGGTAAAAGAGTTGAATAACATCATTGTTAAAATGGGACAATCAGTTCAAACAATTCATATGCTTTCTCCAAAACCAGACTCTTTTTACCACTCAGAACACAAAATGGCCCTTGGTTATCAAAATCCCTTGCACTTGAAATAGTCTCAGAGAACACAATGTGTGCTATATAATGGTAAAGTTCTTTCCAATGATATTAAACCTCTTTCTATATATGATTCTGAGGAAATTTTGAGACTTGCTGATGAGAGTCCATCAAAAATGAAACAGCTTGAATGTGAAATAAAACCTATTAATTACTCGAAGATGAACATAATTTCTAAGGTTTTTATTCCACAAAAGGTTAAGTCAAGAAAACAATCATTCTTTTCTTACAAGACCACAATTTCCAAAACTCTTTCAAAACCAGTTTCAATAGTAAAACCACAAAAAGTTTTCAATCTGGATGAAGAATCCTCAAGTGACACTCCCAAGAAGAGTCTTGCTAGAGGATTTCTCACAACTGTTAAGAGACATCCTGTCACTTTGAAACATATTCTTGAATCTAAAACGTCTTTGACTACTACAAATTGGAATTGTCATGTTCATCTTCAAGTAAAAGAATCTTTAAACAATGTTGTTTCTATCGTCAACACCATTGACGCTAGAATGATACATTTTGAAAAAGAGTTTGTGAAAGTAGCAACTTAACTTTTAAGGGACTACAAATCTCTTGAGAAAGAAGCTGACGAATCACTAGAAAAGTTAAACTTTGGAAAAATAAAATGATCTTCTCTTAGAAGTAGTCATGTTTTCTGATATTATGTTCACTATCTTGCATACATGTAATAATATATGTGAAAAAAAATTGTTTGAGCTCACAAATTCAAATAATGAATCAGAAAACATTGTTCTTCAAAAGACAATTTCTGAGATTTCAAAACAAGAAGCTGATGTCAAAGCAAATCTTTCAAATAGACTTGAACTTTTACAAAAGGATGTTGACAAACTAGAAAAACACACTGTTTCTCTTGAATTTCAGTTGCAAAACCAGTCTTTGACATCAGGGCTTTGTAAAAGATTTTTTAAAACTTAAGTGATGCAGCCAATGTAAAAAAGGATATTGATGAAATTGAAATGATAAATATTGAACTTGAACATAGTGTGGCTACATTACTAAGAGAAAATAAGATTTGAAACAAACTTACAAGGAATTTCATAACTAAATTAAGAAAACACGAGCTCAAAAAAAAGTTCAGACTGATTCTTTGATTGCTCAATTAAACTATAAGACAGTGAAAAATGTTGATTTGATAGCACAATTACATGAGAAAACATTTATTAATGACGAACTGAGAAAGATAATCAAAGGAGAGAATGTGAACACTAATTTTGCAAAACCTTCAATCTTGGGAAAACCTCCTTCTCCAAAATCTATGATTTCTTCTTCTCTTCCAAAATCAAGGTTTGCACCCCAAGTTGTTGTGGAAAATATTTTGTCAAAACTAGTCACTACACAAACTTTGACTAAGCAAACTAAAAAAGCTATCAAAACAACAATGTGATTGCTCTTGGAATGTATTGAATCGACACTAAAATGGAATAAAAACAAGCTGGCATACGTCCTTCTAGGAAAAGCGAATTGATTCATAACTATGATCTAGATCAGGTTAGGAAACATGCTACTATACTTCAAGATTTAGTAGAATAAGTGTTTGCCTTTAGACCATTAGCTAATCAAGATAAGCATTTTAAGGAAGTAGAATTTGTACCTCGAACTAAAATCAAATCAAAAGTTAAGGTAGAATTTAATCACACATATGTCATTAAGAAAAAAGAAGTGAATTATAACTCAAACATGTTCCCTTCTACAGGAGTAAAATGCACTACTAGCACCAGAGGACCAAAGTCTACTAGATAATACAAAGAATGATAGGGTCTCATTTGCATCTAAGAGTAGTTGCTTCAAGAATAAAGTAGAAGCACATCATAGGAATTTACCGCCTTTTGCAAATAAGAAACATGTTTCATGTACTTAGAATGTCAAACTTGCTAAGTTAATTTAGTGTAATGAATCTGTTTATGTTGATTGTAAGAAATGCTTGTTTGATAATGTTCAAGATGATTGTTTTTCTAAATATGTTAATGACATGAATTCTCGTGCTAAGACACATCGTGCTAAGGTTTCAAAGATTGCAAATCATAAGAAACTAAAAGCTAGGAAAACCAAGACACTGTCAAAGGAAGTTAAAATTGCTACACCTAGTGTGTTACCACCTAGGAACCAAAAACCTAGAAATACCATAAGATGGAGACCAACTGTTAGAATCTTTCCAATAGACAAAATGCTTATTACTAGTGTTACATTAGTTGGTAGTACTAAACTAGTGTATGCAAAGGAAATTACTTCTAACCCAGAGGAACCAAAATCAATTTGGTTTCCAAAGCGTACTTCGCTTTTTGACAGGTTATTGAAATTTGTTTATGGTGTGTAGACTCGGGTTGCTCCAAGCACATGACCAAGAATCTGAAGCTACTCATTAATTTTGTTTGGAAGTTTTTGGGAACTGTTAGATTCGAGAATGATCATGTTGCTGCAATTCAAGGTTACAAGGATGTAGAATGGGGAAACATTCTAATTACACGGGTATCCTATGTCGAAGGTTTAGGTCACAACTTGTTCTCATTTGGACAATTCTATGATGCTGATTTAGAGGTCTGATAATGCTTGTAATGTGTATGTTTTTAGGTGCGTTATCCATGTTTTTATATGTGTTATTTGGTTATTTAACAAGCTTTTGATACTAATATCGCACAAAGAAGAGTTTGTATTTTTGTAGCTAAGCTAGACCGAAGAAGGTGATAAAAGATCGAGGAAGGAAAGAAAAGATGAAGGAAATTCCGAATACAAAGATTTCAAACAAAAGAGAGTTTCGTGGAGGAGTTATCGAGAAGAAAAACCATAAAGAGATCAATTCCGGGTTCAAGGAGAAGTGTTTTATTGACTTTGGAGTCATTGGAGTAAAGCCCGACTAAGAAACGAGCACCCGAGAAGCTAAAACAAAGAAAAGGAAAAAGTGAAAAAATCTAAAGATTCATCCAGTCTCGAGTCTCCTCTTTCAAGTCATTTTAACCAAAAATCTATGCAAAAATGGATCTAGCCGAACAACCTGAGCTCGCAGCCTTTTTGACCAAAACTGACAAAATGCATCTGGCCGTTTAACTTGGTTGAGGAGCCGCCCGGCTGGATTCATAGATGCTTAGAAAAATTCATTTAAAGCTTTCATTAAGTGGTGTAATGATGAGAGTCTGATCATTTCTCTTCCATTACTCTCCTAGAACATTTTTGCCTCCTCTTCCAAGCTTTCTAAGCTTATATAAACACCCATAAACCCCAAAACCTAGTGTGCAATTTACCATTACCAAAAACCCAACCTTACACCCTAAGGTTGGAACATCATTTTCTTACCCAAAAAGCTAAGATCTCTGCCATTGTTCAAGAAGTTCCTGAAGTTGTTGCTCTTGTTAGTGTGGTGATTGAATCTTAGAAGATTGGAGGCGTTTGGAGTGCTATAATTCCAACCTTTGTTTCTTTTGTAATCAAGCTAGGTATTATTCCATTATGGTTATGAACTATTTTAGTTATGTGAGAATGATTGGATGTTTTGTTTTGTGTTGGATAATCATTATGATTATGGAGTGATTTTTGGGATACTTGTGTGGAAAAATGTAAACTTGAGTATGAATTTTTGATGAATAAGTTATGCATGAGGTTATGCTTTTCTTTATAAGTTTGTTTGAATAATCATTTGTTTTTATAAATGGTTAAATAAAATCTAAATAGAATATAGAGGTCAAAAGGATTTTTGAGAAGTTTTTATTCTAAAAAGTTAGTGCACGAATGAGTATGGTATTTGGTAATTGACACCTACCAAATAAACATGTTAAACAAACTTATGATGTTTCAAACTCGAGTATAGGCCAAAAGGGCTCGAATGAACGAATTTGGTAAATCATATCTTCTAAACAAATGACACATAAATTATTAGTTTCGTTGGTGTTCATAGGTCGAAAGGGTTCCCTTCAAACTAATATTAAAATGAATCTTTCATGAAATACACCATGGATTGAAAATCGTTTAAAAAAAGATTTGTATTTCTTATTGTTTCACCAAACAACTCAAATATTCATACGATAGGATACTTATTCCCACACAAGTATTGTTTCATTTAATTGAATTTCGTTTGTTTTTTTTAGTTACATGGTAATTGGGTTTGTGACATCCTCGTTGCCTTATCCACTACTTTAAATTATTTTTCACTAAATCTCTTGAGACGATCTCGACTTACCCACCTTTGCTACTACGGACGAGTATACTTGCTCGTATGCGTATTAGTATAGATAGTAATCGTGTTATAAAATTTAAAACTTGCACAATAAACAACACATCAAGTTTTTGGCGTCGTTGACGGGGATTTAATGTGTTAAAATAATTTCTTAATAAATATATATAAAAAAGGCAGTGGTAGTGTTTTATAAATATATATAAAAAAGTTATTTTCTTGCATATTTGCATTTTCTCTTTATTTTGATTATGTTGCCTTAGAATGTTTTCCTAGTGATAATTTCATTTTAAGTATAGGATCGTGCGTTTAAAAATTATCGTATGTGTTTAAGTTTAATCTTTTCGTCCCTATGTTTTCAATTGTTTGCTAAGCGTGTTTCATGAATTTTTATGTCTTAATTGCTTTTCTTACCATCTTATATGTCCTTACGTGTTCCTAGAAGTGTTCATTTTTATTTCAAAGTTTATAAGTATTTAGTTTTAGTTTAATTTAAATCATGTTTGTCATTTTTAAGTCGTAGTAAAATATTTATCTTTTTATAAAAGTGTATTATGTTTCCTCTTAAAAGTTTTTCAAAAAAAATGAAAATCAGCTCAGGACGATCGGCCCAAGCCAGCAACCGGTCGGCTGGGTTTTTCTGGCCCAATTCACCAGATCAGGCCGAACAGCTAGGGATCCAGGCTGAACGGTTGGATCTCTCTTGTGACTATTTTTTTGTTTTCTGTATTTGCTTCGTGGTAGTTTGTGTTTAGTTTTAGGATGTTTTCTAGTGTTTGTTTATGTTAGTTTAAATGTTTTAAAGTGTCGTTTTGCTTATTACTAACCCTAACCCTAATGATTTAGTTTGTGCTTAGTTGGTTTTATAGTTTACGTTTGCTAAGTAATGGATTCACTAAGCGAGGTTTCTGCATATTTGAACGAATTGGAAAGTATGCTCGATGATGGGGAATCTCCTATGAAAAAGGAAGATTTGGTCAAAGAAGGAACGGAAATAGAAAGAATCGATGCTATGGAAATTGTTGAAAATGTTCCAAAAAAGGTCAAGCATGAGGTTGTGGTGTTTACCAAGGCTCCATATCATGAGTATTGCGAGCCTTGCATTAGGTCTTCAACCCCGTGTATGGTGAAAGGTAACCAAGCATGGGATGCGGAACTTAACATGGCTTACTATGACAGCTATATGTCAGAAGACATGCTAAATACACTTGGATATGTGAGACTTGATCACGGTGAGTATGGACGAAAAATGGTTAAGAATGTTCGAGTTATGATACATGGGTATGAAGTTGAAACCAATTTCATTGTGGTTGACGGTTGACTATGTAAATGACAGAGAACTTTCAATTATGTTTGGAAGAAGCTTTCTATTGACTACTAAGAGTCAAGTGGATTTCAGAATAGGAGAAATGAGAGTTGATGTTACTATGCTTAAGGAGGAGATGGATATTGATACCTTATTGACAAATTTTGTAGAGGATATGGACGAAGTTGGAGATACGAGTGGAGAGTTAGTTAAAATGGGAAAGGCCAACCGCCTCAAAAGTAATAATGTGAACAAACTCACACCACCCGCACCGCCAAAAGTGGAAGAAATTCCAAAGCCATCATCCACATCATCTCAAACTATTTTTCACCCACTATCACCTAAATAAAAAGAGAAGACCTTGGAGGCATTGGACAGATTGTATAAATAGTTGTAGGAAAAGAAGCCAATAGTAGAAGTGTTGGAATAAAATGAAGATATAAGTGTTCTTGAGGATTGAGTGAATCACTATATAATTTTAGGCGCGTTCTGGATGATTTGGAATGATGTAGGAAGGATTATAAGAGCCTAGGAAGAAGCTAGAAGTGAAACGAAAAAGCAAGGAAGGCCTGGGAGCCAACCCGAGCCAAATCGACCTATAGGTATCCAACCGATTGGTTGGTGGCTCGGGCCAAACGGATGGAGCCCGATGTCTCAAAAACTCACCTAGGCCGAACGGCCAGAGGTCCAGGCCGAACGGCTGGATTCCTCTGGCCACCCTTTTTTTCTCGTTTTCGCATTTTAGGTTTAGGGACTTGCGTAATGTGTTTTGTTGCTTTATTTAAGATTATGTTTACCTTAATTTTCATTATTTCGCAGAAAGGTTCATCGAGCTCTTCAAGATCACCACCGAATCCGCTCATTCTCAAATACGCTCGACGGGAGACGAAAAGGACAATCCATTTTGATCTTCAACTGGTTACCCGTGAGTATTTAAAATGGAGTAGGTTGTCGGAGGGTTAAAAGAATGCATATAATGAAAGATTGTCTAAATTAAAAACTTAAAAATTTGGAATTCCAAGGTTAGTTGATTGGAATATATTTGAGGAGTATGGTTGTGAAGATGATTTGTTAGATATGATAAAGATTGAATACATGCACAAAGATGGTGATGTAATTTTAGATCGTTCTTAGGAAAATGTATTTAGCAATGGAGAAAAGGTTTATCGAGAATGGTGCTTGGAGTTTTTCTCAACGATGTATTCTAATAGGAAGGTGAATCAAAATGAGATCATGATGGAAAAGTGCATTTGGTTTAGATTAATTGGAAAGGAGCATGTGTATACCTTCCCGGAGTTCGCGTTTCTTCTTGGTTTATATATTCAAACTGAGGTTCAACATAACCATGACGCCTATTGGAATAGAGCTGGACAACTGATAACATCAAATATTTAATATTTTACATATCAAATTCCTGCGTTTATTGCCTTGCTTTATATCGTTTTTATATGAATTCAGTACTTAATTCGTTTTTATTTCGATTTCAGGTAATTAAAGGCATTGGAACAAAAAAAGGCGAGAAATGGCCAAAAATAGTACCAATACTAATTTATTTAGTAGAGGTACTAAATTCATGGGATGGCTACTATATCTCTCCAGGATGTAACTAAGAGCCAAAGCAAAGAATAGTACCACTACTATATTATTTAGTAGGGGTATTATATTTTTATTAATGAACGAGATCGAAGAATTGCAAACGTAGAAGAATTACGGCGTAACCGTCCCGCAGGAGTTATGCCGTAATTAATTATTAATAAAGATGATATTGATGCTGACTAAGGGTTACGGCGTAACGGGTCGATGTAATTACGTCGTAACCAATTTTTCTACTAAATCTTGGAAAGCCGCATCAGGAGGATTACGGCGTAACGAGGTCAGTGCCGTTACGCCGTAATGATGACTCATCACAAGGACTAAATTTGCGCAAAAAGTGATGAAGTTTCATTAATTATCTAATATATATCATAAAGACGGAGAGCCAATTGTGACAAGTACCCAAACTTATATATTAATATATATAGTATTGAATGATGATCATTTTAAAATATTCAATCTGGTGGTTTTCTTTCTTTGCCGACGCTAGAGACAAAAGAGGCAAAAGACCAGCTTGCTTGGCTGCTTGATTCGGGTATAGGGTGAACCCTTCGGGGTTCGCCACGGGATTAAACTAGAAGATCAGGAGCATTATTTTAGCATGATTTGTATATGATTCCTCAACTCTTACAGTTCGATTTCATTTAACTATTTTTAATGATTTAATTGATCTTGACTTAATTTGTTGATGTGTTGATATCTATTATGCTTAATTTTTGTTCTTGACATTTAACCTATTAATTATTCTCTCGTTTATTTATTTGATCTCTTTGTCTGATAATTGTTTTGTTAGATATCCTTATAGCTTGTCATAGATCCTTGTGTTTTGGCAATATTGAAAGGTAGTTTTGATCCTGTTAGTCCTTTTATTAGGCAAACCGCTGAACTTAGGATTACCAAGGTACTAGGATAAGTTAGAATCTAACCCTAGTGTAGGAATCGAACCGATTACCGCCATAATTACTCTAAATACTTAAAAAAGCGCAGGAACTCTTTCAGAGAGGGTTTTATAATCTATTTAGGTTATAGACAGGTCTTTTGGATCGTTGACACTTAATAACTACAACCTGGATAGCCTACCTTCGTGACCTTTGGGGGATTCAGAATCGCCAGAAGTATAGAACAGACCCAAAATACCAATTCAGGTCTGTTGATATTATAACACTAATAAAATGAGAATTAGACATTGCACTTGAGATCAAGATAATTGAACTTAGGAAATTTAATTGGTTTAAATGATTCATCTTCTTAGTAGTTTTTCACTATACCAATTCCATTGATTGATTAAACCAGTTTTATTCTTCTCATTTATTCTCTTGCAAAATAAACTTCTAAACAGCTTTTAAACGTGACAAACATTTAAACTCAGATTTAGACCGCCCATTAGCTCTTGGGACGACCTCGGATTTACCAAACCTGCACTACACACGACCGGGTTCTCTGCCCGTTAGTGCGTGTAGACATCGGTAAACTAGTTTTATAAATTTAAAACTTGTTAAATAATTTCTATAAAAGAAAATACGCATTAAATTTTGGCGCCACTGCCGGGGAGCTAATTAGGTTTTAAATTTGAGTTTTGTATATATTTTATTTTAGTATATTTAATTTTTTGTTATTTATTGTTTTCTTGTAAGAGCACAATCTACTCGAATCTTGTGTTTGATTTTCAGAAATCATGGAAATGGAGCCTGATATTGAGAATATGACGCTTAACGAGTACTTAGAGTATGAAGCTAAGAAAGAAAGGCGATCATGGAGGAATGCTCGATCCAAAAGTAGTCTAACAAGGTATGAAGGGGCGGATATTAACTCTTCTCACCATGACAAGAGTATAACTTTGGATTTTCCGCATTACTATGAGGACTCGTTTATCGACAAATGTAACGCGTTAACTCCCTTACTTCCTTGTTTTCGACCTTTCCAACCACATAACGAACGTGGTTATCAATCTCCTAATATGAGCAATGAAGTGGACATTGATAGCATGACAATAGCAGAATATAATATGTACATTGCTAGACAAAAGAAAAATCCACTAAATGATCACTCCTATAGTTTCACACTCTAGTTTTTCGCCCAACCACCAAACACACCAAACACTCCTGTGGATAAGAAGGATTTCGACTTCGATGAGATCTTGGATGACGTGTTCAAAATAGGAGCTGAAAACCTAAGGCGAATGGGGCAAGAGAAAGTTCAAAATGGGTGTGATGATGACACATCCAGGGATACGAACCATGAAAGCGGTAATCTTCTTAACTTTCCTATTTTTCCCGCTACTAATGAATTTTCTAGTATTTGTGAACAAGATGTTGACTTAGAGAAAGAGGAGGCTCAGGTGGAAGATGATGATGATGGGGATACATATGATATTTGGGATATTACGGTCAAGGACGTAGAACGAATTAGGTAATTTCTTACGCCTAATGTCCCTGATGAAATGGACGAAGTTATACAACCTTTGATCCCGCAACCCCTTCACACCACACCACCTAATGATGATTATGTATACCGGCTATTAATTTGATTTTGGATGAACTTTTGGAAGAATTCGAAGACGAGATCTTGAATGTAACCATGGTGGATAAGGAAGCAGATTTTAATCTTACTAAGGATATAGAGGAGCTTGAAAGACTTCTCGCTAAAAATCCTTTGTCACATTTTACGGAGATACAGGTGCATTCAGTTATCGGAAAACCAGAGCCTTTCATTTATACTCAACCAATGAGTCCCTTATATGGAGTAATCAAATCATCTCAGTCATCAACTTACCCGTATAAGGTAGGTAGGGATATTACATCTCCTGAATGGTATGATTTTTATTCGCCATTTCCCTATCCTATAGCAAATTTACACCCGAATGGTGTTTATTGCTACTTCCACCCACACTTGATCTAAAGTGAGGGGATGGACACCCAATTACCTAGTAAATAAGGGTGGTGTCAAGCTAGAGACTCAAACAGAAACAAGTGCTTCGTGGGAGGCACCCCATGCCTATCTTTAAATTTATGTTTTGTCTCATTTCCTTTCTGAATTTTGTTGGTTTTGTATGTTTCTTACTTAGTTTTGCAGATTCTAACAGCAAAGGAGGCGGAATTCTAAGTCACTTTGCATTGTAATTGTGTGGTAAAATTGCTGCTGATTGCAGCAATTACGGCGTGACCGTCTGAGTTACACTGTAATCATTAAAGCTACGGCGTAATCCTTTCCATGATTACGTGTAACTGAACTTAATCTAAATTTTTCAAAATGGCCATCCACATAATTACGGCGTAACCTAATCCATGGTTACGTCGTAACTCTGTCTTGCAAAACTGATAACGCTCAAATTGAGTATGTTTTTAGGAGTGTTATCATGGCTTTTGTATAGGTTATTTGGCTATGTGCATATATATATA
>BQNB010052204.1:0-29440 GCA_026074375.1 Tanacetum coccineum
TTTAAGTCGGGTACGAATACCCGGTATATTGTAAGTACTATATATTGCCTCTTCCAACTTTGGAAGAGAAAAGCTAGTCATTTATTACTTTTCATAGAAAAACACTTTCTCTCTCTAGTTATTCTCTCTCAAGTGTTTCTCTCTCTATAAACTAGCCAAATCCAAGAATCGACCTCGTGTTATGATATAGGATATACCACATAAAGTTATGTCTAAATATGGTGTCACCCATCATCTTTCGACTCCTTACCACCCTCAAACGAGTGGTCAAGTTGAAGTCACGAATCAAGGTCTTAAAAGAATTTTGGAGAGAACAGTAGGAGTTAGTCTATGGAAAAGCATGTCACTTACCCGTTGAATTAGAACACAAGGCATATTAGGCTCTTAAGCATGCCAACTTCGATTTAAAGACCGCGGGTGATCATCGAAAGCTTCAACTCAATGAACTTAGCGAGCTTCGTGATCAAGCTTATGAGAATTCGCTAATCTACAAGGAGAAGACAAAGAAACTTCACGATTCCAAGATCAAGAATCGAATCTTCAATGTTGGTGATCAAGTTTTACTTTTCAACTCCCGATTAAAGATTTTCTCTGGAAAGCTCAAGTCCCGATGGTCCGGTCCTTTCACCATTAACGAAGTTTTTTCTTATGGCACAACCAAATTGTCTCATCCAGATGGTTCTAATTTCAAAGTCAACTGCCACCGTCTTAAGCACTACTATGGAGGGGATACACCACCATTAGTTATCCCGGTTCTCCAAACTTTCCCTAAGGACAACTAAATTCAGGGATCGAGTCGAGCTTGCGACTCGGTGACCAAAAACAAGCCGCTTCGTGGGAGTTCACCCCATGCTTATATTTTCTATTTTCTCTTTATTTTCTATTATCTAATGTGTTGTGTTGAGAGAGGCTTGTACTCTTTCCGATTTCTTGATGTCTGTTGCTTGTTTGTTGTGATTTTTGTAGGATTGACCCAACAAATTCTTTGAAGCCTCTCGTGTCCAGTTGATTTGTTTCCCGTTCTACTCGAGCTTTTCATCCTTGGTGTGAAATTAGTTTGGGGAGATCCGATATCCTTTCATCTTATCGATTAACGTCTATCTTTGCATAATTCATAAACGGCTTAGATTTTCGTAGAGACCCGACTTTAAACATTGAGGACAATGTTTCGTTTTAGTTTGGGGAAGGGAATCTATCGATTTGATGTTACCTGCTTATTGTTTTGTTCTCACGTACCCGTTTTCCCACAAAAATAGCAAAAATTTTAAATTTTTAAGTTCTTATTTGTAGGATAAAAAATGAAAAAATATAAAAATGTTAGAAGTTAAAAAAAAAATAATAATAAATAAATAAATAATATAAAAAATGTTAAGACAAGAATGTAGGTTTTCCGTTGGTGAGAATAAAAAGTAATTTTTGACCCGATCGTGCATAACGTGGAAGAGTTCCTAGCTTTTCTCCTTAACAAATAATGATGATAGTTTGCGCTAGTCTCGAGTAGACTTTAAATATGCTAGACTGAAATCATAAGTAATGAAAACTTTGTGCTAATCTCTAAGTAGATTTAAAATGCCGAGTTTAGGATTTTTTATAGGCTAAGTATTTGCAATTTCTATTAGAAGATTTTAAATTGCAAAGAATAAGAGATGATAGTGTTTGATACGAAATAAGATGCTAAACAAAGTCTATTTGGAAAGCTTAAGCTTATAAGAATAACTTGTGGTTTTCTTCCCCGAGTTCTCTTAAAATGATGAATTATACACGTGTTCTCTTTAATTTTTACAAATAAGAGTTTAACTCTTAAACAGTCTTATCAACATATTCAGATAAAAAGCTTTATCGATATCGTTGGTAAATAAAGAAATTTGTTAGTTTCAAGTTTATATTTGGTTTTTCTTAAAACGAAATTTTTTCTGTTTGCAAAAATAATGTTTAAATTAATTAATATATGTTTATTAAAAAAATCTATAAAATGTAGTGTGTGAAAAAAAGGATGCTAAGTTATAAATCCTATAGCGTTTAATACTTAATATTAACAAAACTCCATTGTAATAAAGTACATAGCATCTTGTCGGTCCGCTCCCATTTGACACGAAAGAAAAGGATGGAGGTTTTATATTTAGGCTGGTATCATAATAAGTACACGAGCTCTTACGGAGCGTGGCCGATGTGTCGACCGAATAGGAAAAGTGATACGAACCAATTCTTAGCCTAATAATATAAAATAATTAGATAATGTTAGCAAATTAGAAAATAAATAGTAAAAGTTACATTTTTCTAAAACCAATGTATTCTTTGGAACTAAGGTTTTGCAAAGTCTACAAGGCTTTTCATCGTAAGTTCATAGCGTTACGATTATATTTCTCCGGATGGGGAGTCAAAAGCCTAGCACTTACCCGATGACGGTTGGGATGTTAGAGATGAAAGTCATTCATGGGACAATTGCACCAACGATGTCTTAGTCAAAGGAGGTTTTTGTTTGCTTTGAGATGTGATCTTGCTAAGTGATTAACATATTAGCCCAAAAGGCCCATGTGTCAAGCCTGTCGCATTTCATCAATCTAAAGGCTTGGATTTAATGTTAAATTAATTTGACCACACACAACCTAAATATATGATATTATGACGGAAGAGAATTGCCACAATTTGTAAGTTATAAGTAGTCTTAAGGCATCTTAGCTCGTAATCAACGCTGATCTTATTTTTAAGCTAGCAATTGAAGATAAAAATCGGGGATGATGAAGTTATCTTTTAGACACTTAATTGTGCTTTTTGTTCTATGATCCTAAAAGTTACCAATGAGGTAATGAAAATAATACATTATGTCAACACAAATAAGTTGTAGTTAGGTAGTTAATTATCAAGAAAAATCATAAAAAGAGAAAAAAGATTTGAAAATGGGAATTCGGGTGTTTTATAACTTGTGATCTCTTAACTCTCTCAACAAAACTCTTTGCTACTTTCAAAGGATTATTTTTGGAGAAGTTTTTCGAGGTATTTGGTTATAAGGCATGTGATATTGCGTGAGGACACACAATCGTTTAGTTTGGGGAATTTTGATAAGTGTAAAATACACATATCCGTTTGTACCTAAAATAACCCAAATAAACCCAAAACAGTCCAAAAATGGCAAAAATGTGCTTGTATTTGTGTTTTGTGTGTGCAGGTACGGATATATCAAAAATCACAAGAAAACAGTCAAAAACAGGCAAGCACGGACACGAGAATCAGAAGAGTACAAAAAGAAGCCAAAGAATCAAAGCCGAAGCCAGAAAAGTCAAACCCGCAGTCAAATCCAGTCAACATGGTCAACAAAAAGTCAACCAATAAAAGACAAAACCCAAAAACATTCCATTTTCACCCTCCAAGTTTCACAAAAGTCCAAAAATAACCCCTCACCTCTTATTGGGCCTTAAAAACCTTAATGGGCCTGAAAAACCCTAAATTATCATACCCGGATACCAAATAGCCCAAAAGCCCAATCAAAAGCCCATTTAACAAGTCCATTTCATTTCCATAAAAAAACCACAAGGACTAGTCTTGCATATTTCCAAAACCTTTTTATAACTAGAAAGGGAGAAAAGAAAGAGAGGGGCTAGAAGTGACAATTGGCCAAAGATCCAACTGAATTAACTCGTTCAGTTATAAACTTGGCGCCAAGACCCATTTACTGTTCATCTTCGTCTTCACTATTTACCATGGTCAAATTAAGGGGCAAGTTAAAATTAAAGGGTACGGAGGTCTATTCAAAGGCTCCAAAGCAAGATGAAAAGGTTATATCAGTCATCTCCAAGCTCTTAGTAGTTCACTCTCAAGCACATAGCCACGCCAGAGCAAGAAAAGCACAAGGGAGAAGTGGGATTTCCTCTTAAATCACTCACATAAGTAGCACAAGCTGTCACAATCAAAGAATGACAGCTTTGCAATCCTCTAGTATCCACAAATGATCTAACGGCTCAAGATCATGATCTAATGATTGATTGATTGGACGGGAATGATTAGAAGAGGCTTGGACAGCAAGGCATGGCCTAGAATGTTCCTCTCAAGGCTATAAATAGAGCCTTACTCTTCACACACAGATACGTAGCCTTAGAATTTAGTTTTAGCTTAATTTTCAATTTCTAGCTTAATTTTGTTTTAAATCTTGTAACTTTCCTTTTAAGTATTGTAATCAATCTTTTTATTAATGAAATTCAGTTGTTTTTAATCTCTCAAAAGCTCTTTAATTCATAAGCTCTCATTTGTCTTATTTGATATTAAGCTAAATCTCAATAAGCCCTCATAAGCTCAAAATCAGCTCTAATAAGTCTATAAGCTTATTATGGAGCTCAATTCACCTTAATTATACTTTAAACCTGTAAAATTAGCTTAAAATTTCTATTTACTTTGGATTTATTGGATTTAAGCTTAAAGGAAGGGGATCTAGTAATGGATGAGATCCCATGGACTTATACCCTAGCTTATTAATAAGCTAGGGAGCTTGTAGCTTGCCTTAATGATTCCTCTTGTTTAGCTATAGCCAAATTAAGTTTCCACTTTTCACTTTTAATTCTTTTTTTCAAGCTTAATTAAATAGGTAATTTGCTTAAAAACTTAGATCTGCTTATTTGCTTATATTGTATGCTTATTAGTGCTTATTTGAATTTCATTTAGCTTATTAGACTAATTAGTTAATCTGTTTTTAGCTTAAGAGATATAGATCATTAGTTTAATATTTAGATTGTCATAAAACCATAAAAACACCAAAAATTTAGTATAATCTTAGATCTTAAGTTTTAGCTAAATCCAGTTGTTAGTTTATGCTTAATAAGTTAGTTATAAGCTAGTTTTTATCTGGTAGTTAGTACTTGTTAATTAGATTTGCAATTTAAGTTTAAAATCATTTCTGTCAAAATGATAAAGGGGTGTTTGGCATAAGCAAGTTTGACCAATAAAAGTCAAATATTTTTGAGCAAAACACTTTGGTCAGCTAAGTTTTAATGAGAAATCAAGTTTTAAAAAGGTTTGAGTTCTTAGATTTTAGTCTAAATGAATTTGTGGCTTATTATGCATGTTCCTGCACCAGGGGAGCTTTTAGCTTAGGTTTTAATTGCTTCATTTTGATCCAAGCTCTTTGAGCTTTTGATTGTGCTTGAATTAAGTTTACACACTCTATTTGAGTGGTTTTAGATGCAGTAAATCCTTTATAGGTACGCAACATGCATTATTGTTTTGCACATTGCAAGTGGCAACAAGTAACTAACAAACAGTTAGTAACTGCTTCACTTTTAGCTTAATTTTATAAGCTAGGTTAACTCATAGAATCCTTAGGCTTTAAAATTAAGTAGGATATTTGAGTAGTCTTAGCATTAATATAGAATAGGGCTTAATTTCCATTTCCAGCTTATTTTGCTAGTCTTAATTAGCTAATAAAGCACTTATCAGATCTAAAAAGCCAAAACAGTAGTAATAAAGTATTTTTGTTTCTAAAATTGTTATTTTAGCTTAACGGTAATTTTGTTTTTATAGCTTTAAAATAAGAAGTTTATTAGAGTTTCATAAGTTTCTCAAAGCTCTTAGTCTAGAATTGTATTATTGAGCTTAAGCTTAATTGAGTTTTTTGTACTATTGGCTAATCTCTGAGTTTGCTTGTTTCATGATCATTTTCATAGCTTAAAAGAGTTTTCCTAACCTCTATTTTCTTTTCTTTCTGAATTAGCTTAAGCCATTTATAAGCCAAATTAAACAACCTTTGTTTTGTAAATTGGACTTATTTTGGAGCTTTACTATAGCGTTAATTATAAGAACAAAGGGAAAGCATTGTATCTTCTGTAATCAGCTTAAAGATAAGCTCTTTAAGAGCTTATTAGTGGATTTTAGCCCTAAGTGTTTTTGTTAAAATTGTTCACCTCAGCTTATTTTATAACTTTGCTTCTTTAAATTTTTGCTGAAAAGCACTTTTTAGTTTCATCCTATATTTTAGCTAAAAAAGGACTTAGTTTGAAGTCGGGCTTGGTCTCAGGGGTTGGTTTTGAAACTTTAAAGTTTCTCAGTTAGTCCCTCCGTTAGTTAGTTAGTCTTTCATGTTAGTCCTTTAGGGATTTTCATAGTTAGTCCCTAGTTAGTTAGATAGTTAGTTTAATTAATTTTAATTGTTTAAATAAGTATTTAATTAGGGTTAGCTTTTAATAAGTTTTAATTAAGATTTTAAATAAAAGTAAAAAATAAGGCCTTTTATATTCTATTTAATTTTTCATATTTTATTTATTAGTTTAATTTTATAAAATTTTTAGGATTTTATTTTTAATAGTTTTATTACTTTTAAAGTTTTTAATTAGTTTATATCTTAGAAAATTCATATCTTTAAATCTAAAAACCCAAAAATAGTGATTCTTCTTTCTAAAATTTTCTTTTTCTTTGTTTTATCTAGGAAAAATATAATTTCAATTACTTGCAATTCTTTATTTTTTTAGGATTTAATTAGAATTAAATAGTTTTTAATTAATAAAAAATTCAAAAATAATCTAAAAAATATTTTTCTTTTTCTTAAAATTTTCTTTTATCCTAATTTAGGTTTAGAAACTTAGTTTGCAATTTTAGGGTTTAAATTTAGTCTATTTGCTTAATTGTCGCGTTTTATTTGTTTTCCGTATTTGTTTAATTGTTTAAATTGTCTTTAATTTTCAATTTTAATTGTTGCTTTTTATTTAGCAGTCATAGATCATCAAATCATCTATTTTCTTATTCAAATCATAATCCAAGCTTAAACGAGGTTTTAATTTCACTAGTCGTTGGGGAAACGACCCGGGTGATCATATTTATCCGGTTAAATATACGTATTATATATTATATTATATATATTTTTGAGAGTGAATTTTCCTTAGGGAATTTTCTTAATTGCTCTTAAGGTTATATTAGTATTTATATTTTATAGTGTATTAAAACTACCACAATCAAGATACGTCAGGAGGCTATTGAGAGGATGGAGTACAGACAGTCATATCACTGGTATTCATTTATGTCGAGCTTCAGTGTCATGAGCTTAGGGCAACGTAATCACATTTATATGATATCTGCATCTGTTGCATTATCATACACTTGGGAAATCTTGTGGTCCTACAATATACGATTTATCAAACCTATGAATTCACCAATATTATTGTTGACGTTTTAAAGCAATGTTTTTCAGAAGGTCAATAAGCACGAGGTGCAAGGGATACATTGGTGGTTTGATTTGGATATCATGCGTTAAAGATTTTGTCGCATTACATTTTGTATATCTGTTATGGGCTAGAAATCTTTGTAATTTGAACAAGTGAAAAACTGAAGCTTCAGGCTTATGTATCAAATACTTTGTTAAATCTAATGTATCGGTTTTAAATGACTTTTTGGTCGTTCTATATATATCTTGTGTTATTGATCTATGAAGTAACACGCCCCGGACCCTTATTCCGATGCGACCCAATTTGGGGGTGTTACAGATTGGTATCAGAGCCAATGTTATAGAGAACCAGATCAAATGTTTTTGCTGGAGTATAACCGTTTTCAAACATTGCATACATACAAAGGGATTTTCACGGGACATACATACATACATACACTAGTTGTTGCATTAGTTGGTTGGACTAGATGCATTCTTGATTGATATACATGTTATGATATAAATGTATATTACTATAAGGGTCTTATATTAAATACTAATATAAGCTATTTTGGATTTTTAGATACAGTCATGTCATATTCAGATGAATCAGGGGTCACACACAGAGAGATATCTAGTCCGTTTTGAAGGGCTTTCAACATTAGGATCACCATGATTTCTGACCTGACACGAGGGACTATAGGGACTGCCCTGGATGCTAGATGACCAGTATGTGCAGGTCGCCTTACAAGCCCCACCATCACCAGACTACATACCTGGCCCCGTGGAGCCACAGTCACCACCCCTACCAGATTTTATCCCAGAGCCGGTATATCCCGAGTATATGCCGCAGGAGGACGAGGTGTTTTCGGCTGTTGCTACCTCACCCACTGCTCAGTCACCAGATTATGTTCCGGAGTCCGATCCTGAGGAGGATCCAGAGGAGGATGACGACGAGGACCCTAAGGAGGATCCTGTCGATTATCCTGCCGACGGAGGAGATGACGACGATGACGAGGATGAGTCATCAGAGGATGATGAGGATAATGATGAGGTTGACTGATCACTTCTGACTACACTCTTTAATATATAGTAAATATATATAAAATATACTTATAAATATATAAAAAGAAGGGTAGGAATCAAAAGATCTCAGTTATAGTAATCCGGAAGTATGATTCCCGGGTCGTTATCCCCGATGAGGAAAGCAATTGAAAGTCGAGAGTCGTTTTGAGAATCGATGTTTGAATGGGATACGATTGATATTGTTTTTCTAAAACTACAAGAAAAATAAGGCAAAAACTTAAAAATACTTAAGGAAAAACAAATTTTAGCTAAAAACGTAAAACGGAAACCCTAAACTGTGACTAAAAACCCTAAATTTCCAAAAATAAACTTAAAATGAATTTTTCACTTTTAATAGACTCTAATTAACTAAAAAGTAAGATTAAAGAAAACTAGAATGAAAACGGAGTTGATTTGAGCTTAAAAACACGAAAAACGTGAACGGGAATGAAAAAAAAAATAAAAAAAAAAAAAATAAAAAAATCCCGTTCTTTAAACAAAGGGAAATTTTGCAAATTAAACCCGAACGGAAGCAAAACTATTATTTTTCCTAGAACTATAAGATAAAAGAAAATTTTCATAAAAGAATTATATTTTTTTGACTTTTTTATAATTTTTTATGAATTAAAAACGATTTTAAAGAAAATTAAATATAAAAAATACTAAACGTTTTATAAAAATTCTAAAAAATATATGAAAAATAGCTTGAACAATAAGGAATCTAAAAAAATAAGATTGGAAACACAGCTTATCAAATAAGCTGTGTAATAACAGAAAACACTTATTATACTTAAAAGTCTAAAACGTATATACGAGGAATAGATTTTGCAAGATACCGATGAGATATTGTAGCACAATGGTTGTGAGTGTGGGGATGAAAATCTTAGGTGAGTGTTGTAAGGTCCCACGGTTCGAGCCTTCCACCCGGGGTTTCCCACTATCCCAAGTGTTTTTATTTTCGCCATTTTTTATAACTTTTTAGAAAACTTGAAAATAAGCACTTTTTACAAAGCAACCTTTTTTATAAACCTCAAATAAGCACATAAATAAGCTAAGTAAGACAAAAATAAGCTAAAATGCTCTAAGTCCTAAAAAACTAACTGTTTGTATTTTTTAAGGAGAATAAGCAAATAAAAATGACAAATAAGCTAAAACAGACAATAAGCTATGTCTAAAAAGCACATAAGAACAAAAATAAGCACAAATGTTAAGCTAGATAGACAGAAAAGCTAAAAAGGCTTAAATTCACTTGAAATTTACACTAGAAAGCAAATAAGCTCAAATAAGCAAATGGCAAAACCAAATAAGCTAAAATGGGCTTATACTAACCTAATAAGCTAAGCTAAACCTAAATAAGCAATAACAATAAGCAGATAAGCTAAAATAAAGAAATAAGCACTTATGGTGTAACTGTTAACCCAAACAGCCCTATAAGACACCTTTGAGCTTATTTTTCAATAAGCTAAAGGATCCTTATGGACTTTTGGCTTAATACCCTAAAAAGTATACCTAGAATACTACTTAAAACAACTTTCAAAAAGCATTTTGAAAATCAAATAAGCAGAGAAAAAGCCTGATTAAAAAGCTACTTATTCTACCTTAACTATGTTTTTGATTTTTAAGCAAAGATATAATAAGCTAAATCCTAACCTTATTAAGCTATGAAATAACTAAATATTAATCTAATAAGCTAATTTGAACAAAAATTAAGCAAAAACTAAGGGATATAAGCTAGAAATCTAAAATAAGCACTTAAGCTAAAACTACCATCCAAACAAACCAAACAGCATCTTTAAGCTTATTTTTAAGCCCACAAACAAATCCTTATGATAATCTAGCCTATATTACTTTGAACCTTGGTCAAAAAGCTATAACAAACAACTTTTACAAAACATTTTGAAGTTCAATTACTCAATGAAAAAGTGGCTTGAAAACAGCTTATTGTACTTAGAACACTTAGTAACTTTTGGTTTTGAAAATGAACAATGCAGATTTTTAAGGCTAAAAACAGATATCAAAATAAGCTAATTATTGAAAAACAAGTTTAAACTAATGTAGAGTAACCAAATAATGCTAACTTGTTAAAACCTAATTTTAAAAGCTAAAAACCACTTTTACCTACTGAAAATTAAGATTAAAAATGGCTATTTTTTGTTTTTCTTATCTGATGCAAATGACACTTTAACTCTAAAACTTTGAAATAACTAGTGCAGACCTACAATCTAATTTCTAACATCTATAAATCATATAACTAAGAGTAAATAAAGCAAAACTAACAATTAAAACAGACTTGAGCCTAAGATGCTAATTAAACTGATAAGTGCTAACAAGATTAAACTAGCAACTCAAAACCGTAAAATTAGATTATACCTAACAAACACCTTAAATCCTTCTTCTATAAACTTTGAAATTGAGTTTAAAAATGAATCCAAAAGAGCAAGTGGACTCAAACAGTACTAACCTTAGTTAGTACTGCTTGTCCCAAACACCCCTTTAAATCGCTTAAACAACATCATTTAAAGCTTATATAAATGAAATTTCGCAATATAAACTTTCAATACCAGATTAAATAGGCTCACTAACAAACATAATGAACTAATTTAAAACAAGCTGGATAAGCAGACAAAAGAAGTTATAAGCTAATGCTACTTTATTTTTGGCTTTTAAGAACCATATTTAAGAAAAAGATAAGCAATTAAGACATAAGCTAACCAATTGAACTATCAAATAATATTTAACCACTAAGAATAGCAAGATTAAGCAAATAACAACTAAAATAAGCAGACAATAAGCTTATAAGCAGAATTAAGCTAGAATATTAAAGACAGAAATGGTAAATTAAGAACTTACATAAGCCTTTGCCCAAACAAGGCTAAATAAGCTCAAGGAGCTACTCTACAAGCTCCAGCTTATCCAAGGATAAGCTGGTATGGTCTTGGAAGCCCTTCCAAACTCTGGCTTTCCATCCTTAATAAGCTTAGGTAAATTTGAGGGGTGGATATTGAGTAATATAAGCTCAACTAAGCTTTTGAGAGCTTAGTTGAGTTGATAGCCATCTTAAGAGTAGAGATGACAGCTTAATGTGAGCTTATTAAACAGTAGAAAGCTTATTCAACCATTCTACAAATTTAGTGAAATAGATTAAAACATAAGTCTTATAAGTGAAATGCAAACTTTTATTAATAAAAACAAATTACAAAGCTTTTTAAATAAAAGTTACAAAGATTGAACGATTATAAGCTAGAAAATACAATAAGCTATAAGCTAATTTACACTACTATTAATTAAGCTAAGAGATCAGTGAGTGAGATCGCCCTTCAGTGATTTATAGCAGGTTACAGAAGCTTCAGGTCTCCAAGTCTGTTATACACGCTCTTTTGATTCACATTAAACAAAAAACCACCCTTATAATCTTTGCCAATCATTAGATCCATCTTATGACCGTTGGATTGCTATTTGTCACACGGATTGCCAACGTGGCATTCTGTGTGTCAGACCCCTTTGTGCTTCTTTTGCACTAGATTTAGTGCAAAATCTCAATCATTGGTGTGTTTCTATAAATGCCCGCGTGTCCTTCCTTGTGTGCTTGGACCAATAAGAGCTCTTAATGACGTATAACTCTGCCACATCGTACCTTGTCCACTTGATTGTTACTATCGTCCTCAAATTGGGTTTACCTTATGATTTTGACGCGAGGTTAAACCGAAGATGATGATGAATAGTAAAACCAATTCCCGCGCCTTTTTTTCTTTTTATAACTGAGTTTGACCCGGGTGTATTTGTTGACTTGGGCTTTTATAAGGAGAAATAGGCCGGGTGATGGGTTAACAGGTTTATGTTTTTGGTTTTAATAGAAGATATAATGACCCGTTCTGTATCTCTTAATATAAAAGAGGAATAACGGTGGTTAGGGTTTAGGATTTTTGTGTATATCGATTTAACTTTTAAAGGACTAAGATTTGTATTTTTTGAGGATTTTGTCTTCTTGTGATTGACCAATGTTGACCAAGAGTTGACTTCATTGACCTTTTGCTAGAAATCTCCAGCTCTTTTGCACTCTTTCTATTCTCGTGTCCGTGTTTTGTCGCGGTTTTTGGTGAAGACGTTTTCCCTTGTGATTTTTGGCATAATCCATACCTAACACATTCACAAAACCACAAAATACATAAATACAAAGCTATTGTACACATTTTAATCATTTAAGGGCCATTTTTGATATAGAAAGGATATGTGATTTCTCACATATCATTGACATCGAGGCCGATGACGATGAGGAGGAGGAGGAGCACCCAGCTCCTGCTGATTCTGCAGTTGTTGCTTTACCAGCTGCTGATCATGCCCCATCTGCAGAGGAGACAGAGCCGTTCGAGATTGATGAGTCTGTGGCCACGCCACCACCACACCCTTCATATCGTGTGACAGCTAGGATTTCTATTCCAGCTCCAGTACCTATACCAGCTTGGTCTGATGCAGACGTGCCCCCTAACCCTTTCCCCCCATCCGCTAAATCTACTCCACCATCACAACCACCGCTCACCAGAATCTCCCCATAGTCATTACCAACTTTCCCTAGATACCTTCTCTACACAACCCCTGATAACCATCCATCCAACAGTAATCCCACCCACACACAACCAGTATAGATCGCACCAATGCATGTGTTATCTCTATCACCACTGCTAGTCCTATCCGTTTGTTGGGCTATCGAGCTGCTATGATCCAGCTCCCATTCACTACCATTACCACCACCTATTATACTCTCCCACACCAGACTAGCTGCACCATCATCAGGGACACCACCCTTGCATTTACTCTCTACTAACCGTAAGAGAGGGACAAACACAGATTACCTGTACCGCCTCGAAAGAGGTTAGGTATCACTCTTGGTCCTACATACGAGGTCGGAGAGAGCTCATCTACTGCTGCTGCTAGACCGGCTGGAGGTCTTAGGGCAGACTATGGTTTTGTTGCCACCATGGATAGGGAGATCAGGCGTGATCTAGAGAGAGATGTTGGATATGGGATCACTGACTCTTGGGATGATATAGTTGACGCTATGCAGGGGACACCAATAGTTACCGATGTGGTAGACCTTAGCCAAAGGATGATAGAGTTTGAGACTAGGGTTAGGCGGGACACATACGAGGTTTATATGAGGTTAGATGATGAGCAGTCTGGGTGACAACTATGGCTGGTCGCCTCAACATGTTTTTTAGGTAAATGGCGTACACATGCCGACTAGCAGAGAACACAAAGAGACTGAGCGCTAGGAATGTCTAGAGAGTGATTGGGGACGATCTATGGAACGAGTGATCTTGCGCGTACAGAGGTTATGTCGCTACGTACCACAGTGTTAGCTCAACAATCACACATTAGAGAGTTAAGTCAGCAGACCGTAGGAGACAGACGGTGATTACAGAGATGCTGGCGGCAGATCACAGGATGTAGAAGTCAGTCACAAAACCATAAGAGGCACTGAAGTGTTGATAAAGAGACTTCAGACTCAGATGGCAGAGTTTGAGAGACAGCAGGGACCCGCCAAAGGTCCTGCACAGCCAAAGCTACCGGAGGAGGCTGGTAGCAGTTCTTAGATTCTGTTATGGCTAGTTGTTTTGTACAGCCTACTAAGTATTACGGGTTCAATCCCGGCTAGTATGGCTTTAGGTTTATAATTCTTTTTATCTTGTAACCTAATCGTTTGTGATCATTTTGAATCTGAACCAATCATGTATGTATTCCCCAATTATATATGTGAATGGTGGTATTATGTCATGTCTGTAATTCGAATTTTGTTGTTAATGATGTCGATTTATTTATATCTTTGTGATTACAATTCCAGTTGTATATTTCACTGTATTAATGTGATCACCAATTTAACTTAATTTGGGTATATTTCATGTCATGGTTATGATTTATGAATCTAAAACGGGTATTATATATTCTTGGAGGTATGGAATGAAAAAATTGCACCAAAAGAAGACACCCACGAGGTTAAACCCAAAAACAACACCGGTAGCAACAACCGCCACCACTACCACTGTCACTAATGCCCAACTTTAAGCAATGATTAACCAAGGTGTTACTGCCGCTTTGACAGAACGTAATGCAAACACGAATGGCGTCGACAACCACAATTCAGGAACAAGTGCTAGGAGAAACGAGCAAGCCACTCGTGAGTGCACTTACCCAGACTTCATAAAGTGCCAACCTCTAAATCTCAAAGGCACATAAGGAGTTGTCGAATTAACTCAATGGATTGAGAAAATGGAAATTGTGTTCCGCATAAGCAACTGTTCTGTGGAAAACCAAATCAAGTTCTCCACTTGTACTCTTCTGGGAAATGCTCTAACATGGTGGAACTCCCACGTTAGGACTGTTGGTAATGACATTGCTTATGCAATGACCTGGACTGAACTGAAGAAGAAAATGACTGACAAGTACTGCCCAAGGACCGAGATTAAGAAACTCGAAGTCGAACTGTGGGAATTAAAAGTGAAAGGTACCGATGTGATAGGGTACAACCAACGTTTTTAGGAACTGGCACTGCTGTGTGGTAGAATGTTTCCTGAAGAATCTAACAAGATTGAGAAATATGTCGGTGGCTTACCCAACATGATCCACGGAAGTGTAGTAGCATCCAAGCCTAAGACAATGCAAGAGGCAACTAAAATGGCAATCGAAGTGATGGATAAGAGGATCTGCACTTTTGCTGACCGTCAGACAGAGAGTAAAAGGAAGTTTGAGGACACCTCAAAGAACACTCAGAACCAACAACAACAACAACAACAACAGAACAAGAGGCAGAACACCGACAGGGCTTACACTTCAGGATCAGGTGAGAAGAAGCCATATGGGGGATCTAAACCCCTATGCACTAAATGCAATTATCACCACGATGGTTCATGTGCTCCTAAATGCCACAAATGCAACAAAGTTGGCCATTTTGCCCGTGACTGTAGGAGTACGACAAATGTCAATAATGCTAACAATTAGAGGGGCACTGGGTCGGGTCAGAAGCCTACTTGTTTTGAGTGTGGAGTTCAAGGACACTTCAAGAGGGAATGTCCAAAGCTGAAGAACAACAACACCCGTGGTAACCAAGTTGGAGGTGGCAATGCTCCAGCCAAGGTGTATGCGGTAGGGCATGCAAAGACAAACCTAGACTCCAACGTCGTGACGGGTACGTTCCTTCTAAACAACCGCTATGCTTCTATCTTATTTGATACTGGTGCTAATAGAAGTTTTGTATGCATTTAGCTCCCAAATTGATATCATACCAACCGCATTAGATCACTATTATGATGTTGAACTAGCCGACGGGAGAATAATTAGGTTAAACACAATCCTTAGGGGTTGCACATTAAATCTCCTGAACCACCCATTCAACATAAATTTAATGCCTGTAGAACTTGGTAGTTTCGACGCTATAATTGGTATGGATTGGTTGGTAAAGTACCAAGCAATCATTATGTGTGCCGAGAAGATCGTTCGTATCCCCTGGGGAAATGAAACATTAATTGTTCACGGTGACGGAAGCAACTGGGGACACGAGGCTCGTCTGCACATTATTTCGTACACCAAAACACAAGAATACATGCTAAAAGGATGTCCAGTCTTTTTGGCAAACATTAATACAAAGGAGACGGAAGACAAGTCAGAGAAGAAGCGACTTGAGGACGTACCAATCATCCGGGATTTTCCTGATGTATTCCCTGAGGACTTGCCGGGTCTTCCTCCGACTCGACAAGTGGAATTTCAAATCGATTTGATACCTGGTGCTGCACCTGTAGCTCGGGCGCCTTATCGATTGGCACCTTCTAAAATGAAAGAGTTGTCGGAGCAACTGAAAGAACTATCTGACAAAGGCTTTATAAGACCTAGTTCCTCACCCTAGGGAGCTCCGGTCTTGTTTGTCAAGAAGAAGGACGGATCGTTTCGAATGTGCATTGATTACCGGGAATTGAATAAACTAACGGTGAAGAACCGTTATCCGCTCCCAAGAATTGATGATTTATTTGATCAGCTTCAAGGGTCGAGTGTCTACTCGAAGATCGACCTAAGGTCGGGTTATCACCAACTGAGGGTTCGAGAAGAAGACATTCCGAAGACCGCTTTTAGAACTCTTTACGGTCATTATGATTTTCAAGTTATGCATTTGTTTTGACAACGCACCTGCTGTTATCTATAATGACTTATAAAATCGGGTCGGGCAAACCATTACTTGGATAAATTCGTGATTGTCTTTATTGACAATATTCTAATATATTCGAAGAACAGGCAAGAGCACGAAGAGCACCTTAAGTTAATCTTAGAGTTGCTTAAGAAAGAGGAGTTGTATGCCAAATTTTCCAAGTGTGAATTTTGGATCCGAAGGTACAGTTCTAGATACGTGATTGACTGCCAGGGTATTCACGTGGACCCTGCAAGATCGAATCCATTAAAGATTGGGCATCTCCTAAGTCACCAACAGAGATTCGTCAATTTTTAGGTCTTGCTGGGTATTATCGAAGATTCATCGAAGGATTTTCAAAGATTGCCAAACCAATGACCAAGCTCACTCAGAAGAAGGTCAAGTTTGAGTGGGGTGACAAACAAGAAAACAGAGTTACAACTGTTGAGAGAGAAGTTGATGTAGTGCCACCAATTCTGTCTTTACCTGGAAGGAAGAGAATATTTTTATCGTATATTGCGATGCTTCGATCAAAAGTTTGGGCGCTGTGTTGATGCACAAAGAGAAGGTAATTGTTTATGCATCATGCCAGCTGAAGATTCATGAGAAGAACTATATGACTCATGATTTGGGACTTGGAGTAGTAGTGTTTGCTCTCAAGATTTAGAGGCACTATATGTATGGAACCAAGTGTACGGTGTTCACTGATCATAAGAGCTTACAACACATTCTTGATCAGAAGGAACTGAATATGAGACAGCATCGTTGGTTAGAATTGTTTAGTGATTATGATTGCGAGATTCGTTATCACCCAGGGAATGCCAAATGTTATCGTGAAGACTTGAGCAGGAAGGAAGGAGAGCCACCATTGGATGCTCAAACTGAAGCACAAAAACCAGAGAACATCAAGAACGAAGATGTTGGGGGCAGGTTGGATAATAATAATCTCTTAGGGATCGGAGAAATTTAGAAACTGAATTGTTGGAAACCCCGTGCGGATGGAACTCTATGCTTCAATGGCAGGAGTTGGTTACCATGCTATGGTGATTTGAGGACCGTGATCATGCACGAGTCACACAAGTCAAAGTATTCTATCCATCCGGGTTCTAAAAAGATGTACCAAGACATGAAAAAGCTATATTGGTGCCTAATATGAAAGGCAAAACAATCGCCACCTACGTTAGCACAATGGCTTGACTTGTGCCAAGGTCAAGGCAGAACATCAAAGGCCATCAAGATTGTTGGTACAACCCGATATACCTCAATGGAAGTGGGACAATATCACTATGGATTTTTTCATAAAGCTTCCTAAGTCGTCACAAGGCTACAACACCATTTGGGTGATTGTTGACCGACTCACTAAGTCCGTAATCTTTGTACCAATGAGAGAGACTGATCCAATGGATAAACTTTCAAGAATGTACCTAAAGGAGGTGGTCACGAGGCATGGAATACCTCTCTCGATTATTTGTGATCGTGACCCTAGGTTCACATCAAATTTTTGAAGGTCACTTAAGAATGCTTTGGGTACTAGTCTAGATATGAGTACTGCGTACCATCCACAAATAGACGGGCAAAGCGAGAGGACTATTCAAACTCTCGAGGATATGTTGCGTGCTTGTGCAATCGACTTTGGAAAGGGTTGGTTTAACATGGTTCCGTTTGATGTTTAGTCGAGTTCTCATTATTCAAATAGCTATCACGCTCGCATCCAAGGGGGGGGGTGGGGGGGGGGGGGGGGGAGGAGGGGGGCGTGCGCGAGTGGGAGGGGGGGGGCGCGGGGTGGGGGGGGGGGCGGGGGGGGAGTGCACCATTTGAAGCACTTTATGGTCGAAAGTGTCGTTTACCCGTTTGTTGGGCCGAGGTTGGAGAAGTTCAACTCACTGGTCTAGAAATAGTGCAAGAAACAACTGAGAAGATCATTCAAATCAAGCAGAGAATGCAAGCTGCTCGCGATCGACAAAAGAGTTACGCAGATCTAAAGCGTAAGCCAATGGAGTTTCAAGTTGGGGATAAAGTTATTCTTTAGTTTTGCTTGGAAAGGGGTCGTACATTTTGGCAAACGTAGGAAGTTGAACCCTAGGTACGTTTGGATCCATTAAAGTGTTGGGGAAAAGGTTTGATCGTTGCTTACAAGCTTGAACTTCCGCAAGAGACTGAGAAGGGTAAATAATACGTCATGTATCCATCTTGAAAAAGTGGCTATGCACGAGAACCATTTGCCGTCCGTTGGTATGGACTTCACTTTGATGAAAGCTTTAATTGTGAGGAGCCCGGTAGAAATTATAGACCGTGAAGTTAAACGGTTGAAGCGAAGCCGCATTCCTCTAGTCAAGGTTCGATGGAACTCCAGGAGAGGTCCTGAGTTCACATGGGAACGCGAAGACCAATTCTGGAAGAAATATCCCAACATCTTCACAAAGGACCGCACCCATCGTCAAGTTTTCGGTCTTAGCCTGGGGACAAGGCTCACTTAACAGGGGGAGACTATAACACTCAGTGTTTTAGGGTCATTGACGTCGTCAATAAATTCACTATGTATTTTTAGTATTGTACGCGTTTGCTTTTAATCGTAATCGCTTAAGTAACACATCGCGCAAGCTAAAATATTGATACAATTCAATGTAAACGGGCATCAAACGATTAAATGTTTAAATCAAGCACGTGTTAAGTAATTATTTTGAGGATAATTTTTAACTTTGTTAATTTTATTTTTATTGGTTAAGTAAATGTTTTACGTTGCGGATAAAATTACGTTTAGGTCCTACCCGGACCACTAAAACTTTTCTACGCTCAAAGAAATACCCACCAATTGTACCTAATACTCAATAATTTTACAAAAATAATAATGTATTTACATATATGGCCAGATATAGGCGTTTTTATGCAAAGGAAATATCACAAAAAATTCACCACATGGTCTTTTGTACATCATCTACCATTAAATCAAGCCATACATCCCATACTTTTGAACCAATGGCTCCTTTTAAAACCCTCATCTGTCTCTAGACTTTCTTACAAGTTGATTTTGACTAGCTTATGCTAATAAAATCTTACAACTAGAATGGATGATGAGAAACACTTACACTTCATTTTACTTAGTAAAATTTCACACAACTCTCTCTTTCTCTCTTGCATAAGCCACGACAACAAACCCCCCTTTTATAAAATCCATAGCTTGATTTTCTAAGACCATACAAGCACTCATACATCATTCCTATGATAACCTAAGGTGTTTTGAAGGGTTGGTTAAAGGTTTACAAGTATTGAAGCAAGAAAAGCAAGATTAGGGTTTCTAATTGGAATTAGGGTTTTCAAGTTGTGCAAGCTTTGGTTTATCATCTAAACTAGGGTTTAGATATTGTGGTTCATCATATTACATCATATTAAGGTCATCTAAAACCCTTTATGTCTTTACATTTATCATTTTATGTGTATATATGTTCTATTTAGCAAAATCACCATTTAGGACTTTTAAACATGTAAAAAGAATTTTTACTTGTGATCATCATTTTGTACACTTTTTCATATGTTATGTGATTGGTAATATCATGATATAATGGGATTATAAGTATTGTAACATGTTTGTTAAAGCATAAAAAGTGTATATACAAATTAGGGTTTTTAAAGTTTACTTAATAAGTTACAAGTAAAAGTGTTGTAAATGACTTGTTAAGAACTTGTGATCTTGAACATTTGGACAAATGATGGACCTATGGACACTAATATATGTAATACATATGATATATTTGGTTATAAAAGGCTTGTGGTAAGTTACTAAGTTGAAAAGTATATAAAACAACTTATATAAACAAGTATACGCATTGATTTCAAAGGGGCTATTTTGGTTCGTGTATGGTGATAGTCACATTATGTTCTATAAAGATAGTACGTCTCATGACGATTCCAAAAAGGTAAGAAAATCGAAAACCCGATTAATAACGAAAAAGATACTTAGTTTACGAGTTTTACGATAATAACCGGAGTTATAAAAGATTTTTTATAAAAACTTTTTATAAAAATTCTACAAACCGAGGTTTGATATTTTTATTAAATCACACATATTTTTAGGATTCCAAAACAATAAGAAACGTAATTTTTCAATTAAAAACGAAGAAGTTATGAATTACGCGAGTTTATATACTTAAAATGTATAAAAATACTTTTATAAAACTATTTTTATAAAAGTTACTGTTCATCTCAGGAACATTTGTTTTTTTAAACCTCATAAATAAATAGAACTTTCAATTACGAGATCGTGCTCGAAAGAAACACTAAAAACGGAGCTATAACGAATAAAATACGACGTTTACGAGTTTTACGTTAATTTAAGTTATAAAAATAAATTTATAACTAGTATGAACAGTAAAAATCAATGTTTAACAGAGGACATGAAATACAAAAATGTCATATTTTGATACGTCGTCTTAATACGAAAGCGTGGACATAAGAAACGCAAGAAACGGACTTGAAACGTGAAAGTTATGTCATTTTTACCAAATGTATATTTATAAACGTTTTAACTTTACAAATATGATTTCACTAAAACGCTTAGATGGTGATTAGCTATATAGAATGATATATGGTAGTAGTTACTCAATGTGATTAGTACTTATACGACCTATATTGGATTAGGTTGCACTCGATCATTACCGTGACGCATTTTCTGTGATACACTTGATATTCGCTCACTCAAGGTGAGTTCATAGCCCCACGTTTTACATAATTTGTTTTATAAGTTTTGGGGGTGAGAAACATGCACTGTTTTATAATTGGACACAAGTGGATAAGTTTTACATTATGATTATGTGTTGCCTAAGTAGCGATAACCCTAGTTGAGCCCATTATCATGAACTGTCAGTTACTGGATTGTGAGTGTGAATGTTATAAATAGATCTATTGGGATTGACATTCCCGTTCGGGTGATTAGCTATCACTGGGAAAACGAACGTATACCATATCGAACATAGGATGTTACGGGTTAGAACATCATCACGGGCAATGTAGGCCATTTATATGGTATTCATTTATGTCGAGCTTCAGTGTCATGAGCTTAGGTCAATGTAATTACATTTATATGATGTCTGCATCTGTTGCATTATCATACACTTGGGAAATCTTGTGGTCATACAATATACGATTTATCAAACCTATGAATTCACCAACATTATTGTTGACGTTTTAAAGCAATATTTTTCAGGAGGTCAATAAGCACGAGGTGCAAGGGATACATTGGTGGTTTTGATTTGGATATCATGCATTAAAGATTTTGTCGCATTATATTTTGTATATCTGTTATGGGCTAGAAATCTTTGTATTTTGAACAAGTGAAGCTTCGGGCTTATGTAACAAATACTTTGTTAAATCCAATGTATCGGTTTTAAACGACTTTTAGGTCGTTCTATATATATCTTATGTTATTGATCTATGAAGTAACACGCCCCAGACCCTTATTCCGCTGCGACCCAATTTGGGGGTGTTAGTATGGAAAAGGGTTTATAATCATAATATAAACTTAGAAGTCTATCAATTGATTGTTACATCGTCTTGGGCATTTAGCCTAATCGCGTGTAACATAGGTTTTATTTGTGTTTAATTGATTGCAAGGAAATTGTGAAGTAGCTGTGCATCAGGTGAGTTTTATAGTCCCATTTTTTACATTGTTTTTAAATTAGGATAGAAATGATGCAACTGGTTTTGAAATGTTTTTAATTGCTGTGATTATGTGGTATAACTGATGCATGGACATTTATGTGGCTATTATATGATATGTGCTAAATGTTTATGTGTTGTTGGATCGGAGGGTAACTGATGACGTCAAATAACGTCTATTTTATGGCATCATTTATCCCGTATAGATTACCTATTTTGTATAATTATTGCAAGAATTGGTACTTAATTGCTTATATTTATTATTTGCAGTAATTATGGAGTACTTTGTGAAGTTTATATAAAAGCCACGCATTTTGGAGCATAAATGAAGAGTTCAAGAAAGTCTACTGATTCTGACATCCTATACGGCGTATCATTCTAGAAGCATACGCCGTATACAAGACTTGATGAACTAAAAGACCATTGCCTGACTTTGAAGAATACGTCGTATCCGCATTAATGATACGACGTATATAATACTTTAGTCAACAAAGAAGAACCAACTAGTTTTACCTCAATACGCCGTATCTATAATGAAGATACTGCGTATCCGTGCCGACACTTCACAGATAACCACGGTCAGCAGTCAAAGATCTTGCAATTATTGAAAATCGTGGTCATTACTCCATGAAATACCCTATATGGAAAGTTGAATGACATTTAATGATGATTGATGGAAGTTACACGCAAAACTAATGATAATTTATGGTCATTAATGATAATTGGTCAAACATTCAACTAATAAACAAGGAAACCCAATCAATACGCCGTATTGACTGCATTGAATACGACGTATTGACCAATTTCCAGACATTATAAATACAAGACCCTAAACTTAGTTTTAGGTGTGCAAGTGATGCCTTAAACAACTAAGTCGACTATCAGACGAAAAGAAGAGCAAAGAAGGTCAGAAATGAGCCTCAAGATCATAAGAAAACTCTTGTAATATTCGCATAACCGAATACGCGTTCGATTAAGGTTTCTTTATTTTAATCGTTCATATATCAAACTGTGTGTATTTTACAATGACTATCGGCTGATACCTTTAGGTATCAGCCATGTCTATGAAGATTTAATGTTAGGTTTATTTATCTCGATTGTCTTAATTTATCATTGATTGTTTGATTTTATTTATCATTTTATACTTGTTTACGTGCTTTTGTATGCGACCTATCATTCAACTGGATCTAGTGATACAGACCAAGTAATCTAGAGTCTGGGATAGCTCTCCATATAGTGATTTATACATCTAAAATAATAGGATCACAAATATTGTCCTGCTAAATCCATGCTAAGGATACGCTTCTGGCTTAACTAGTTATCGAATATTGCCTTTGGTTTAGTGAACAAGTTGACTAGCAGGTGAACTTAGATAATTCAACAAATAACATTCTGATTCCACTGGATAGATTGGATAAGTGGACTACTAGAGTATAAATCACCGTTAAGCGATAAGTGGGTAAAGTCTCTATGAGCTAGGGTTTAACAAGATCACCATTGCTTTAATCCCTAAGATAGATTATAATCAGCAAATAAGGATGCTTTATGCGGGCACGTTAATTGTGACAGGATTGTTCATGTCTTGGTCTTAGGATGAAGTACCGCCTATGTCTTAAGAATGATATGCCACCTCGAGATAAGACTATCATTGCACTAATAAACAAACCCACGTTTTATCAGATTATTCATGGTTGATATGTTTTCTTTATATTAGTATTTGACCGCTTCTCTATCGCTTGTTAATTTTCTTGTGTGTGTTTATTGTTGTCTTGTCATCAAAACCTTAGCTTAGATACCCAACTCGTGCCAGTCTCTCAGGCTGAACCCCCCTTTATCATTAGCTTAGGTTTTGCATAAATTAGATAACTAAAATACTGATAAATTAGATATTAACGCTCTCGCTCTTAGTGATCGATACCTACTTACCAACGAACCTACATCTTGACCGGGCACACTGCCCGTTAGAGTGTTGTTTTTAGGTATAGTCGGCATAAAATAAATAGTAAAACTTGATACATAAAATACCTACTCACAACGACACATCAAGTTTTTGGTGTCGTTGCCGAGGAGTGAAGTTGTTTAGTTCTTATTTATTAGTGTTTTAGTTTAGTTTAAATTGCATATTTGTGTGCTTGTTTGTGTGTTTAATTTTCTGTATTGTATATTTTGCATATTGTGTGTTTGTGTGCATTGTTACAGCCTGCTGTAACATTCTGAGTCGAATACTCAATACGGCGTATAAATTTTTTCAAACCAATACATAATTCGACTCTATCATCAATACGGCGTATTCAGTTCACTGAATACGGCGTATTAGTCCATTTAACCTTTTCCTTTGTAGCAAATTAATTACAGGTAATGGACGACCCTAACATCACGATGGAAGAGTACATCCAGCTTATGCCTGATAAAGCTCGAGGGCGTGATCAGACGTTTAATTAGGAAACTGCTACGTACAGTAAGGAATATTGTGATGATCTTGATTCTTTCACAGATTTCCCAGCTATCGTCTACAATGATGCATCGACATCAAATCAAAATGTTTCTTCCGAACCAACTGTAAGTATTTACAATGCAATTAAATCTGACATTGATTTTCACATATCATTTTCCGATTCTGAGGACGAGGATTATACTTTTATATATAACAAGGATTCGTCTTCTTATAAATTAATTCCTGCCAATGAATTAAAACCGGAACTGGTAAATGACTATGTTGAAATCAATATTGAATCGTGTTCAGAAAACATTGATGTCAAACCAATGGACAGTGTTATTTGCATAAGCAAAAACACCACTCCCGTTGAGTTTGATGAAAACTTTGAGATAAATCACGACATACATCGTAAATTTTTCAAAATAAAAGATTATTTCTCAATGATCAAAGTCGTGATTCAAAAACGTTTTCACAATTGAATGCCATTAATTTTTATTATTAAAAATTTATATGTGCCATTTGGCATCCCGTTCGACCCTAAGTTGTTTTATAAGGATGAGATTAAATTGGGGCAAGTCTAACTTAAAGACTTTTCTATAAACAAAAGTGCTTGCCGGGAGAAAACCTGAAATATAATTTTCAATTTATGTTTCTGTTATTGAGTTTGTCTTCCCAGACTGTCCATACGGCGTATCCAAACCTCATGGACACGGCGTATTGACCTTCTGGACGTTATCCAGTCTTTATTTTCAGCATAGTCTATAAGACGTATTCATTAAATGAATACTGCATATACAGGTATCAATACTACGTATCCTGAGGTATGGATACGGCGTATCGACTTCCTGTATAGTTTTAGGTTATTATTTCGAGTCTAACCAAAGGAATACACCGGAGATGGAGTTGCACTTGTTTTCTTATTTGATACAGGAACCTTCTGAACGAAACGACAATGTTGGTGGAGTATTTATAAATCTGGAAATCTTGAAGTGTTCGAGTCTTGAATTCTCTAGATGGCTGTTCAACATATTTTACTCAGAAACTCAACTTGGAGAATCTACTGAGCAAATATCAGGGGAGTTTTTCCGTTCTAATTCTATTTCCCATATTATTTAATTGTTTTATTTATACAACGAGGACGTTGTATAATCTAAAGTGGGGGAATAGAGAATAAAATGTACTTGTTCTTATTTTTAAAAAATAACATGCTACGTGCTTAAAAGTGCTTAAAAATAGGCCAAATTAAAAAAAAATTAGCATGACTTTTGTAAAAATCACTAGTTGCATTACCTAGCACACTATAACCCTTGATACATATTGTGAGAATTTAGCCTATTCCGTTTCCAAATGCTTACTAAAAATTCCACAAATTTATGAGTGTGCCGGTGATGTAGTAGACTTTAGAACTTGGCTTGGTATATATCACTCGAGACCTCAATGATGAGCACTATGGATTTTGATGGAGTAACATGTTAACTGGTAAATTTCTAGGATTAAACCAAAAAGCCTACATGTTGTAAAATTAACTAACTACACTGGTTAGTTAACCCCCGTGTAACCCTTTGTTTACTCTCACTTTTAGAGTAAGATCCCCTAGAACAACCTGTTGAGCCATTCCTTTCTTTTTCTACACCAAATTATACGTTTCGTTACACCTTTACACCTGAGCCTACCTTGTAGATTAAGCCTATTTTAATCAAAGTTGCTAGTTGCTTTCGTGTAAAGTTCTGTATTTCCTGCGTCAAAGTGGAATCTTTCTGTCTCTGTAGAGGTCGAGAAATTGCACAATGCAATGGGAAAAGTATGTAGCTCGTAAATTTTGCTACTTTCACGATTATGTTTCATTACCGAAGAAGAAGTGTTATAAGGAAAAATTATCCTGATGAATTATGATGGTGAAGACGGTGAAGTTACACCGAGGTTTATGATGTATTGTTTTAAAAAATGAAAAAAAAGCTGCAAAAAAGAGCATGAAGGAAGATAGTCGGTTCAGTGAACTTATACCGACAAAATTACTTGGAAGAATCGACGATGTTAAGTTTTGTAAAAAGTGTCTGATATCACCACTTATCTGGTAAAGTATGTAAAGTTCGGGATGTAAGGGAAGTTGACCATTATGGGAACGCCAACTTAGGTTGTCATTGTCATCTTATGATTGAGACGCTTGTTTATATGTCCAAGTTTTTGTCATGGAACGGTTAGGAAAGTTACTAGCAACCGCACCCTATTTGTTGGCTTTAATCTATTTGTTTTATGATTTTTATTTAACAACCATTTACTCCCCTTTCCTGATAACTAACCTTTAGATCTACTCGAATGAGGATGTGTACGAGCGTGGATGTCTATTCCGTTGTTACGACCATGTATGCATGTCTCAGCTGCCTTGTTGGATGACGACCTTCGGTGAAAGTCAGAAGCTCCATACCCTATATCGTTCTTCATCTTAATGATTGTAGAATGATTAAACCCAAGCCTACTAATAAATACCCAATTTACCTTTTGAATTGTAACTCCTTAGCTCTAGAGGTGGAGATGTGTATCCTTACGAAGCTTATGATAGAAAACTAATCATGACCGAGCAAATGAGCGTATAATTAAATGTTGCACACTAGATTAGTTGAGTGATTTGAGTGTTTTTATTTCCATATTTTGTGAGGAGCTTGGTTATGTACAGGTGATTAGAACAAAACGATGCTTAAACGGAAAAATCCTTAACTTCGGTTGGGACACATTTTCAAAAATTCTCTAAAGTCTACTTGAGAAAAAGTAGGATTCAAGTGGGGGGATATTTGATGACATCAAATAACGTCTATTTTATAGCATCATTTATCCCGTATAGATTACCCATTTTATATAATTATTGCAAGAATTGGTACTTAATTGCTTATATTTATTATTTGCAGTAATTATGGAGTACTTTGTGAGTTTATATAAAAGGCACGCATTTTGAAGCATAAACGAAGAGTTCAAGAAAGTCTACTAATTCTGACATCCTATGCGGCGTATCATTCTTGAAGCATACGCCATATCCAAGACTTGATGAACTAAAAGACCATTGCCTGACTTTGAAGAATACATCGTATCCGCATCAACAATACGACGTATATAATACTTTGGTCAACAAAGAAGAACCAACTAGTTTTACCTCAATACGCCGTATCCATCATGAAGATACGGCGTATCCGTGCTGACACTTCACAGATAAACATGGTCAGCAGTCAAAGATCTTGCAATTAATGAAAATCGTGGTCATTACACCATGAAATACCCTATATGGAAAGTTGAATGACATTTAATGATGATTGATGGAAGTTACACGCAGAATTAAT
The DNA here is from genome assembly GCA_026074375.1 of Tanacetum coccineum. Taxonomy (NCBI): domain Eukaryota; kingdom Viridiplantae; phylum Streptophyta; class Magnoliopsida; order Asterales; family Asteraceae; genus Tanacetum; species Tanacetum coccineum. Next base: position 27,774 of record BQNB010052204.1, read on the forward strand.
GAAAATTTATGGTCATTAATGATAATTGGTCAAACATTCAACTAATAAACAAGGAAACCCCATCAATACGCCGTATTGATGTAACATTTCTCAATTTCAGGTCATTTTACGACTCCTATTATTCGTCACTATTTATTTTGGTCCGATACGCGTTTACTTTTAAGCTAAATCGCGTAGACTAGAAATAATCATCTAATGTAAACGGTCATCAAATAAATTAAGGTTTACATCAACTAAGTGTTATATAATTATTAAGAAGATAATTGTTAACTTTGCGTATTTTATTTTTATTGGTCACGTAAAAGGCTTACGTTTCGCAATAAAATATATTTAGACACAACCCATAAATACCTAGGCTTACCTAGACTCAAACCAATACCCACTTTTAAAACCTTAACACAAAAATTAAATCAATTATGTGTACATAACCCACTAGGGGCCGGTTATGAGTCCAAAACAATTAGAAAATCTCCAAATGATTCCCTAAGTACTAGTACAAACCTTCTTTAATTAATGATAGTCCTTAATGTTCCTAGTAAACTCATTACACAAAGGTTAATAACCATTTGGTCTCTCATTTGCCCCTTATGCCGCGGCTAATGCATGTATATACACAAAATCCATAAGATTTCCAAATCACTAGCAAATCTTGTACATACATTGAGTAATTAAAGATTGTACTTAGTGGTTTAGCTAAATACCATTTGAGACTAACTAGAAACTCTCAAAAACTATCAACTAGGGCACGGTTTGGTTGGTTGGGGACTAGGAAGCATGCAACTAAGTATTTGCCTATAAATACACACACTCTTACCATTTTACACTCTTACAACTCACACAACTCTTAAACAAGTTAAATATTTCCTCTCCTTTGCGTCGGATCACAAACCGCACACAAACACACCCATTTACTTCATTTCGAGCCAACAAACATCCACTAGGGATTGTATACGAGGCTACAAGGTTTACACGAGCTAAGGATTGGGTGTACACTAAGCTTTGGAGCTTAGTTTATTATTTGGTTGCGTAAGTCATACGTGGGTTGTCTCATTTTGCTCACACACTCGAAAACAAAGCCTTGGGACCCTTTGTAAGTCACATTCGAACTCATAACAATTGTATTATACGTGTTTTTCCTTGCTAACTAGTTTATATGTTACGTATGTATATATATGATGTACTAGAGTGAGTTCACGCATGTTAAATGAGAAACATGCGAGTTATACGCAATACTATTACTGGATTAATATGATTTAGTGACTCAACGCCACCTCAACGATGACATGGACACATAAATGACATGGCATAATTTCGAAATTTGTCTAAAAATCATTCCACTTGCAAGATTCAAACTTGAGACTTGTGTTTAAGGTCCAATGAGGTTAACCAGCTGAGCTAACTGTGGATTTGTGTTTTGATATCAAAAACATAATTAAAATATGTTCTATAAATAATGCAATGTAATCTCTTTGGATTTTGATACGTTTAGTGTTCTAAAATATATAAATATAAAGATATACTCCAAAATATATAAAGATATATACTCCAAAATTATATTACATATTAATCAAAATCCATAAGATAAATCAAATATACGTAACCTGGATCAACTTATAACTCAAAACCCTAAAATACAATGTTTCTATAACCTATAATGTCGTTAGACC
>BQNB010052205.1:0-16036 GCA_026074375.1 Tanacetum coccineum
CGAATATTCACGAACGCTTAGCCTAAAAGTTAAGGAACAAGCTAGAGCTCAACATGCTCGATCGAGTCAAAATTTATTCTTATTCTACCCAGCAAGAAAGTCAAAATTGTGACAAAAAACTTATTTTATTTTTGAAAATTTTTAAATTTTTTTTCATTTTTTTGAAATTTTGGTGGTAAAAAAGGGATTACGTGAAAACAACGACTGCAGACACAATCAAATCGAAGATCCTGGTTCCCGCAAAATTCATAAGAATACATAGGAGGTTGTGGAGGTGGGTTGAAAAGGTTAGGAGAATCATCAACAAAATTAGGTTTAGAATCATAAGTGAATGAATTCTCATCTCCGGAACAAGATGTCAGGTGAACACTTGGCAAAGTCTGTAGGAACTCATTAACGGTTTGATTGTTGCATGGTTTCGGTTTAGAGATAATCAGAATTTGCGGTGGACAATTATAACCATAATGAGCACCTTTCCCACAAGATTCACAAGTACATCGTTGACAGAAGATATCATCTAACGAATCACCACACTCGTAACAACAATGATGGTCATTATGTGGAGGACTTTGTGAAGTATTTACACTGGGTCCTTATTTGACAACGAATGGCTCTTGATTAACAAAGTTAGTATCGTCATCGGATGACTTGTAAGTGTCTTGGAAGTCTTGAAAAACTTCCTCCAATGTCTTTCGAATTAGAAGCACATTTTCGACAATAAAAACCATGAACCAGGACCTCCACAATTTGAGATACATTATTTTCAGAATAAAGGGATCGTTGAGACTGGTTCGGGTACGAACAAGAATCTTGTCTTCAAGACTCCCTATTGAACAACCCACAGTCTCCTAGAGTAATAAACTCCACAAGACGAGCAATCTTTAATCCGCTAAACGATAGTCGAATGACACCATAAATAATTAAACTCAATTAAGAGGTTTAAGAAAATGAAATAAGATGGATAAGAAGAAAAAGAAATAATTTTTTGGTTTTTTCGAGTTTTATTTTCAGCAAGATCATTTGTATTAGACGGACAAAAATGAGAAATACAACTTAAACAATAATCAACTCGTTTCAGACGTAGCTCCTAAAAAAAAACACCCAAAGGAGGCGGATAGTCGGTAAAGCGCGAATCATTAAAAACCTTCTCCTTTTGGGTCGCAGCTTCCTCGTTAACAACCCTTCTTATATACCCCTCTTATTTATTTTTGTTTATCAATTAAAGGTGAGCCGTACTTCACAAGTGACACAAAGGCAAGTTTTAATCTTTTTGTTTCAGACTGATATGATAATGCATCATTTGAAAGCATTATAATTGATGAGATATTTTATTTAACTAATTATTTGGAACATTACGATTATATATTTTTGTATTTTCTAGTTTAATTTATCTTATACTAATCTATTAAAGAAAATAAAAAATATTCTTGTGTTTTAATATTTTTAAAATAAAGAAAATATTCACAAACGGGAAAATTAACTTCACGAGGGAAGGGTCTTCAAACACGACAAACTTCAACTCAATATTCGTTTCAACGGCCTCCCCGGCAGCGGCGCCAAAAATTAACAATCCGTTTTTAAGTATATAGATATAAATAAATTTATAAATATATAACAAATAGGATAATATCAATAATAGAATATATTATTAACCGGAAGTATCTGTTTTTCACTTCGTTAACTCAAAGTTTAAAACTAGACCCCGGTCTTCTTCCCGACGAAGGCGTGAATTTGTAAATCGAGTTTCATTTAAACAAATACAATGAATATCAACGATTTGATTTGAAATTATCAATTTCTATAAATAAAAATGCAAAACAAGTAAGAGAGAAACCCTAAACGAAGAAATATAGGCTAAAACCAAAAACGTGGACGTAAAAAACGCGACATAAAAACCTAATTATTAAAATTATTAATCCAAAGAGATTTTTTTAACTTTAATAAAACTTAAATGACTAAAAGGTAAGAATAAAGAAAACTAGATCAAAACCGGAGGTGTTTAAAGCTAAAAACGAGAAGAAAACGAGAACGGGATCGAATCCCGTTCTTTAAAAAACAAAATTTATTTAAATAGAAACCCTATAACGATGCAAATTTATTTTTCCTAGTCCTAAACGTAAAAGAAAATATTGAAAAAAAGAATAATATTTATTTTGACTTTATTTTATTATTAATTAATAAATTTACGATTTATATGAAACTAAATGATTAAAATAGTAAATTAAATCCTAAAAATCTAAAAAAATGCAGAAAGTACTTTAAGACATGCTGGTTCTAGGAAAAATAAAAGGGTGCAAAGAGGCTTATCAAATAAGCCGGGAATAAGCATAAATGGGCTGTTAGGCTTATTGGCTAAAAAGAGGTTATCTATTTGATTGTGCAAACACGCTAAACAATAGACAATTCCTCCGAAAGGTCAGGTTAGTGTGTGGGTTGTGTGGGACGACTGTGTGCTAAAAGGGAGGTCATGGGTTCGACCCCCATGGCCTCTTCTTTTTAAAACACATTTTTTTTCTTTTTTTAGAAACTTATAAAATCAACAAAAGCAACAAGCTTTAAAGAAGCAACTTTTTATAAAAACTCCAAATAAGCTGGCAAAAAGCCAACAAAAAGCTGACAGAATGGTTTTGCTAGACTAAGGACTAAATGCTAAACAAGAGGCTATTTTTTAAGCACAATAAGCAAGGGAAAACAAAGATAAGCTAACACAGTTATTTAACTACTCCTATTAAGCTAGTGATAAGCACAACAAATAAGCTAGAAAACCTAAAAGGCATTAAGACAGTTTTCAAAAACTAAACTAAGTAACATAAGGCTTAAACTGTTTTGGGCTTCTTGAACAAAATAAGCAATAAGGAAAATGAATAAGCTAAAGATAGCCTTAACCCAGTCCTAATGAACAAATCTAAGCTAAATATAAGCACTTAAATAAGCTAAAACCAAGCAAAAAGGAAAGTGACAGATTTGCTTCATTACACTAAGTTTATAAAAGCTAAACTAATAAGCCTACTTAAGACTAAATAAGCTAATGGAAATCAAACTTAAGCTAAAACAGATAGAAAGCTACACCTAATAAGCAAATTCAAACGAAAATTAAGCAAATAAGCCAGAAAAAGCAATAAGCTATAAGGCACCAACTGGCAGACCAACAGCCCATAGGGGGACTTTTAAGCTTAAGAACCTTATGGCTATATAACTTATATGAGCTTAAAGCCAGTCCAAGGGGCTACTAGAATAATTAATTAGAAAAGAGTTTGAAAAACAAATAAGCCTTGAAGAAGGGTTAAGAAAAGTGGCTGTTTGGATCAGCACATACTGACTTTTCTGATTTTCTTTAAAGCCAAAAGCCTTTTGTAGGCCTAAAAACAAGCTAGTAAACAAGCTTTAAAATAAAAATAAAGTTAAAACAGATGGAGATTAGTCCCAAGAGAGCTTATGCTTAAAAACTTAAATGCTAAAAACAATTTTAAGACACTAAAAATTAAAAAAATGAAAAATGGCAAATTTAGACTAAAAGCACACTTGAAGACAACATTGACAGTTTTGATATGAAACTAGAAAACTAAAAGGACACTTTGCTTGTGCGTTTGACACTTGAAATAACACAAAAACTAGACTTCTAAAAATAGTAGTTTAAAGATTAGACTGTACAAGCCTTAATCCAAATCTATAATAAATCTGTTTTTGTCCTAATAGTTTTTGTACTCTCTTTTAAAAAAAAAGCAAGAAAACAACTTTCAAAACTTAAAAAATCTTAAAAACAGTTTGAGAACATCTTTAAAATGCTGGTTAAAGTTGGTTAAGAGACCCAGATGGTTTTCTTACCCAAGATGACCCACTTTAGCACCTTGTGCCAAACACCCCTTTACAAACCTTAAAAACCATTTTTAAGTTATTCCAAACTGATTTAAGCCAAGATAGTTAAAGACAGATAAAAAGCCATGACAAATAAGTAATAAGCAGTAAGAAAAACAAGGGACTAAGCACAAAAATAAGCAAGAAGGAAATAAGCAGTTACAAGCAAATAAAGTAGTTTTAAAGAGAAAACTTGAACTAAAGGCATAAAAGCATTAAACAAGCATTAAGAACATGAATAAACATAAAACACAGCAAATAAGCCACAAAAAGCAATGATAAGCATGAAATAAGCAAAGGAATAGTAAAATGCAAAAACTTGAAAAATAAGAACAACTACTACTACCCCGTGCTCAAACATGGCTATAAAAAGATTCTACAAGCTCTAGCTTGTCAAAGAGACAAGCTAGTGAGGTCTATAAGCTCTTTTTAAGCTAGCTTATCATCCAATATTGCTGAGGTAATTTGAGGGAGGAATTTTTTTTGGTTTTTGTTGATTTTCTTAACAGTATATATATCTAAATTTTTAGTGAGAAACAGGTTATAAAAAGCCTATAAAAAGCTTATGTTTGGCTTATGGAACATAGCGTTTTTAGGAACAATAAGAACTTTAAGACAGATTTCTGAAAATCAAAACTAAATTCAATAACTCCAGTCATTACAGAGACACGTAAAATACATAAATCTAAACTGATGCAAAAGTAAAACTAAGTGAAAAACACACTAGTAAATAACTACTTGGTAAAAATGGCTAACACATAACCAAATTATAAAAACTGACTAGAGTCTTGTCCCCTTTCTCTTTGTTTCTTTGGTAGTGCTTCCAGAGTGTGTTTTCTTATGTGAGATAAAAGCCCAAAAGCAAATCCTGGCCATCATCTTGCTATTGGTTGCCCAATCTACCTAATCAAAACCATTGATCTTGTTGTCTTCATTCTTTGCTAATGGTTGTTTGTTTGTGATTGCCAATGTGGTACCTAAAGCCCATGTAGTGTGGGGGAGGGAGATGATATATTTGGCTGGAGGTGAACAGTAAACGAGGAAGGGGGTGGTGGAACATGGATTCGGTGAACAGTGGAGAATGGGGGGGGTGGTTTTAAGTTTGGCTGGAAAGGATGTATAAAAGGGGCAGTGGAAAACTTTATGAAATTGGCCACGTAGATCCTGAACCATTATATTGCAATTATCCAAGTAAGGTCCTAGTATTTATACACCTTTGAAGTTTCCTGGAGTGATCAGGTTATTTCATAGTTAAGTCCCCCCTAAAGGATTAACTACGGTAGAAGTATAAAAGGGTTTGGTAATATCTGGTGGTTATTGGGGCTGTTAGGGGTTTTTTGTTTGGGCCAGGCAGGAATGTGCTTGTTAAAAAAAAATACAGGTAAAAGGGAAATTTGGGGCTTATTATAAGTTTATAAAGTTTAAAATGGTGATAGAGTATAAGTGGGACTGATTCAGGCCCCTAGGTGGGATACGCGGTGGGCCCACTTAACTTTTTAGATTTTTATCGGTTTACGGGTTTGACCTTGACTTTTCGAGTTACCTTTACTATTGATTGACTTGTCTTTTTCACGTTCTTCCATTCCGTGCTCGGTTTTGTCCATTTTTGCTTGATTTTTTGTCCTTTTCTCGAATATCCGTTTCCTGCACAATATAAGTAAAAAGATACAAATACAATGTATTTTTTGGTATGTTTTTGGTCATTTAAGTCCGATTTAGTGAAAAGGTATGTGTATTTAAATTAAGCACTAACCAAGGATCACATACTTTGAAAGTCCATCAGGAAAATCACACAAGTTGGCAATCATCACTAAAAACATGGACGTCTACCTTCTGAAAGATTATATCACATAAACCTAAAATATATATCCCAAACAACACTTGTGTCCAAAACCACAACACAAAAACTCAATATTCCTAAAAATTAACCCTGTCTGTTTTTATAGACACCTACGGATCACGGATCCACCATAAGGAGATCCGTATATGGTTTAGGTGGATCTGTGCGTCAAAGATCACAGGGAAAATAACGTGAAGTAAAAACACATTATGGACCACAACCAGTAATATAACACCACACACACGAACTCAAACACTAAAACCCTCAAACAAACATAACCACACATCGCCATTTGAGCAATAATCTAACAGATCATCAACAAATCGACCAATCTAAAACAACTGAAATGTAAGAGATAACATCTTATTAAACTATTATAAAAATTCATATCTATTTTGACATATGATCAAAATCACAGTTAATATGGGCTTTTCAATTTTTCTTGTTATTTTCGTGCAATTAGAACTATGATATAACAATGCATAACTACTATAATACTCAAAAAGCATAATTGAAGTGATTCGCCAAAAATTAATTTTCGACAAAAACCCCAAGTTATGATTTTTACTTCTAGAAACTTTGCAAAACAAGGGTGTTTAACACATTGCATTAAATACAGACGCAAAAACTTATTCTCATGCATTAAGAACTCTTTAGTTTAGATACAAGTGCTTAATTCATAAGCATGTTTCGTTCCATTCATCTAGAGCAATATCAAACATAGGTTGTGCATCAAGGTTTGCTTATTATTACCACGAGTATTAACACTATTTTTCTCTTGTTGCTTGAGTTAAGCAAACCACACACCCACATCAAGTCCATATAGACACACCTACTGATTACGGGTTTAATAGCATATATATAATATATATAACTAAAATACCAATTATCAAATAATATAAGAAGTAAGTAAAACCATAAAGAATTAAAATCACTGTTAAGGAAAAGTGATGACCAAATCTTTCCCGATCTTATCCCGACGAAGCGTGAAATTGAGAATCGGTATAAGTTCGAGATTTGCGTGTTTGAATAATCAGTATTGATTTGGATTCTATTTCTTACTAACAAAAATGCAAAGAAACAAAATAAAGGAAAAGCTAAAATAAAAGCAATTAAAGAATTTGAAGCTCGAAAACGAAAACGGGAATTCAAAAACGTCAACACGTAAAGCAAATAAAAAAAATTTTACCTAACAAACTTCAAATTTAATGTTCTAAAATCCTTAATGACTAAAATATATATTAGAAAAAAGTAATATATATTTTATTTGATTTTATTTTGTTTAATATGAATTACAAACACTTTTTAGTCTAAATTAAAACAATAAAAATATATACTAATTTCATCTAGAAAATCTAGAAAAATTACAAAAAATACTTTATTCTATTTCTAATGTAGGAAAAATAAAAACGGGAAATAAGCTAAACGGGATAAGCTAATAAAAGAAAATAAGCCTAATAAGCTAAAACTGAAAACTGAGGTTAAATATTAAATTGTGTAATGGTATAATTGAAAAAGACCACAGGGCAGTTGGTAAGTGTGTGGGTGTTAAAGTGTTGGGAGTTAAGGGAGAGGTCACAGGTTCGAACCCTATGACCTTTCTTTTTGATAAAACATTTTTTTAAATATTTCTTATTTGAAAAAGCTAAGATTTAAGCTTAAATACAAACGATAATAAAGATCTTTTTGACACCTAACTATAAAAATTAAGCTAGTAAATGCTAATTTGAAAAATGACATTTTTTGTTCAACTTAAAGATTTGAAATTACGCTAAAAACTTTTGTCTTTTTAGGACACAATAAGCTAAAAGAAAAAGCAAATAAGCTAAGACAAACTACGACCTAAACCTAATAAGCAATAGACATAGAAAATAAGCAAACCTACTAAGCTGAAGAAGCACTAAAAAGAAAAAAAATAAACAGCAGACATTAAAGAAACATTTAAAGGAATTTTACCTACTTTTAAGCTTGGATTAAGGACTTAATAAGCACAAAGAAAAACAAATAAGCTAAACAGACTCAACCTAGACCTAACAAGCTTTAAGAACTTAAGAATAAGGAACTTTAAACAGCTTAAAATTACCCCTTAAGCACTAGGACAATGGTCTCAAAAGGGATTTAAAAGGACTTTCACCAAAACTTTTAAGCTAATAATTTGGACAAAGAAGCACTAAGGAAAAGCTAATGACTGAAAACAGATGAACACCCATACCCAAATGACACAAATAAGCTGGACTTAAACAAATAAGAACAAGAAATATGCTTGAAAATCAAAGAGAAAAAAACAGTTTTAGCACTAATCCTATGTTTTTGGTTTTTTCAAAGGTTTTTAAATGACTAAAAGAGCTAATGCAGTCCTAAATTAAAGCTAGTAAAAGATGTTTAAAATCCAACATGAGCTCAAACAGATTGAGCTTGTACCCTACTGAGCTTATGTAATGAAAATCAAAACCTAAAACAACCTCTAAGTGACCTAGATTTAAGATCTAAAAACTGACTTTTAAAACTTTTTATAGAAAACTTAAAACTTAAACTTAGACAGATTTTACCTAAAAACTTAAGAGTCGAGAGCACACTTGAACCAGATCTAATCTACTGCATTCATGATCACAAACAAGCATGCATTCAACACCAAAATGCTACTAATCCAGATCTAATCAAATAAGCTATGATATCAAATAAGAACACCACAGATTCAAACCATGGTTACATTAATCCTTAAACTTGATTTTTAAACTTTAAAACTAAATTAAACTAACTTTTAGATTAAATTGAGCTTAACAAAACTTATAAGAGAGCCAAAAACAATTTACACCTCAAATGACCCATTTTAGACTTTATTCCAAACAGCCATTTAAACTTTTTAAAAACTAGTTTTAGACCAAGACAGATTAAAATAAGTTGTTAAAACTCAAAAATATATTAAATTAATCATAGAACAAAGGAAAATCATCATTAGAACTCAAGATGTTAAAGCAATAGATTCATAGCAACACTAATAATCATATTTTGGTTTTTTTCTTAACAGTTATTAATCTAGAACAAAGTAAACTAAAAACAAAAAAGATTACTAAACACTACAAAACTAAATTAGTAAACTAATAAAAGGCACAATAACCATATAAAAACATTAATAAGCACAAATAAGTAGAATAATAAGTAGGACAGATAATAAGCTAAAATAGATGAAATTGAATAAAATTGAGTATAAGTGAACATACCTTTTCCTAAGCTCTCAAACAAGGATCATACAAATGCTCAAATAGGCTAATCTACAAGCTAGCTTAATAAATAACTAAGAATAAAGAAATAAGCCCTTCCATAACAGGCTAATCTTTCCAAAGGATTATTCATTAGTTTGAAGGTATTCTAGTGAAATTTGAGGTAAGAAACTATTCATTTAAGCTTATTAAGGCATAACTGAATGATAGCTCTAGCTTATGAAGTAAAAAAAGAGCTTATTAAGCTTATTAGCTATTATTTAAACACATTCAAAAACCAACCAAACATTTCACAAAGTAACGACAGAATATAATAACACAATTAGATTAAAACTGAATAAAAATAATCTTTTAAAGAGAGTACAATCGCTGAAGACAAACAAATTACAGATAAAAATAAACAAAACGGTTAACTACAATAAGCTAAAGCTAAAAACAAGACGCCTTCAGTGTGTGGAGAGGGCGTCCTAAATAAAGTGATGAGGGAAGGATCTCGAACCCTAAGACGCTCCTCATCAACCAATCTTGGCCCTTCAATCTTGATTATTCTCCACGCAGTCATTTAGAGCCCTTGGATCTAGTGTCACGTCCCATCCACCAATAGAATTGCTTGGGATTGCCAAGCTGTCATTCCATATCATTGCTTTCGTCATGTGTCAGGTGGCAGGCTTCTAGAAGGTGGGGAGAGCATGGGTTGAATGAATTTTACCCTGTGTGAATTCTTGGGAGAAAAAGGCGGGAGAAGGGAAAAATGAGAACAGTAATTATGAACCCAGTGTTTTAACTTGAGTGTTTAGAAAAGATTGACTCGTTTCAAGTTTAATAAATGGTATTGGGCCTTTGACTTAATCTTGGGCCAGGAATGTTTATGATTTAAAAGATTTGGACTTTTGGTTTAGTAAATGGATTAAAGTGTAAAGGCTATATTTAGTATAAGATTACAAAGATAGATGGCTGACTCCTCCCATTAAAATGGGTTACGAACGTTGGCCCATTAAGGATCTATACGCCTTCGGCTTTGATTTTCCATGCTCTTTCCATTCCCGTGCTCTGTTTTGTCTGTATTGGCTTCGTTTTTGTCCTTTTATTTAATATCCGTATCTGCAAGACACAAATCACAAAATACACATATACAATGCATTTTTATGTCATTTTTGTTCATTATTGGTCTTTTTAGCTCGTTTTATTAGGTAAAAGGTATGTGTATTTAAGCACATACCAAAATCCCCCATACTAAGCTATTGCCGTGTCCTCACGCAATGTCATAAACACACTTAGAAAGCTAAAAATTTCAACCCCCTTAGACTAATTACCTCGAAAAGTAGCTAAGTGTTTATCTAAGGGGAGTAAGAAATCACTAGTTTTGAAAAGCTCTCCGTTTTGCCATTTTTATGCATTTATTATTATTCATACATATCATAACTTCACGGAACAAGAAACACTAAAATGATAAATTCATCGTCCTTGATTTCTCACCCGCCCCAAACCAAGCTTAAAAATGAAATCATTGCTAAATACAAGTTAAGATGCTAACACTACTCATAAATGCTAATTGTGGATGCATAGCTATTTTTTGCTCCCTTATTCCTAAGTCCTTTAAATATATTATTATTATTATTTGTGACAAATAAATTAATGTCTAATTCATATAAAGTAAACCTGGTTTAGACCACAATTAGTTTGAAATCTTTTCCTAAAGAGACAATATGGTGAGAATAAGGTCCACATTAAGGTTCTAATTTTGCACGATTTAGGGCTTATCCTTTTTAGATAACCCCAGAAGGGATCAAAGATTTGGCTATATAAATTATATATTGCAAAATTATTAAAACCTCAGTCCGTTAAGCAACTGCTCACATCGTATGGCGAGCTTGACCATGGTTTAGGAGTATCCTTATTTCGACCTCGGATGATCCTCAACCGTTTTGTGAATGCTTGCAACATCGGTTGTAACCGGCAAGATGCAGCAAACTATTATCAATCTTAGATTATTACTATGTGCCTATTTAGAAGGACTGGGCCACAATCGGTTAGTGAGCCTACAAGAGGGACAGTAAACTTTTATCAGAACCCATAGTTTTTATTAATTATTATTATAACCATCCACCCATTAAACGACCTACCGACATCGGATTTGTGAGCCGGCAAGAGGTATGGTCTTATTTTGGCGTTGTTTATTTACGTAACTATTATTATTATAGCTAAATTTCAAGTTCCTTTGGGCCATTTAACACCTAGACAAAAAACGTAGCGAACCATCAGGAATCGTGGCCTAATGACTCCACAACACAGACCAAACATTCGATGTGTACCTTAATTTTTTTTACTAGAAGGAATCATTAACGAAGGGATCTAAACTAGAATCTCAAAAACGAAAGCAAACTTTAATTTATTTAACAAAAAATAAATTTAATTAAGCAGGATGAGGTACAAAAATAGCCACAATTAACATTTATGAACTCTAAAAGTTCCAACAACTCCTATTTTTAGCATCAAAGTAATAAAAAAACTCTATCATTTCTCGTTCTTCACAAATTTAAAATCTTTACTAAAAAGATCCGCGAATGCTTAGTCTAATAAAACAAGCTTTGCATATTTAAAGTCTATCATGGAAACTTGCAAACTCTTTGCTTTTTTGAGCTAGAATTCGCGTTTTAAAGCTTCTTGTATAAAAGACTAGCAAAAACTTAAATTTATATAAGTTAAGGGGCAAGCTAGAGCGCAACATGCTCGATCAAGTCAAAATTTATACCTTAAAAAGACAAAACTACGTGTCATAACACTTATTTTATTTTTGAATTTTTTTTAAATTTTGGCATATTTTTGGTGGAAAAACGGGGTTACGTGAAGATAAGGCAAATGCAAGTAGATCGAATTGAAATATCCCCCCATACTAGAACTACACATTGTTCTCAATGTGAGACTGTCACCCCCATACTAATTTCAAGGCATAATCCAAATATTAAGGAGTCTCTACGCAAATCTAAATCAGTTTATTAATTATGCTAATAGATAAACATTAGTCAATAAGATCTAGGATATCGGATTCCCATATATAAGCATGCGAAGGATTAAAGATCGAGTGAACGATGGACAAACCCACGAGCACGAGAGTCTTCATAATCCAGGCAATCCTGAACATAAAATACAAAACACTAAACCACAGAAAGAAAATCTATGCCTCCTCACTACTACAACTAAGGTTAAAGCATGGGTTATTGCCACCACGAAGGCAGTTGTATTTGTTAACCGAGTCATTGAGCCTGACTCGACCCGATTTAATTGGACCCCCCCCCCCCTTATTGGGGAAAAGTTAGAGATCCGAGACAACCATCGTTTGGTATGTCCCCCTCCAAAATAGTATTTTAAGGTCTAATGACCAAGTCACTTGAAGTTTGGTCCATCGGTTTGGAGATAACTTACGACACCAGTAAATGAAACATAAGCAATTGTGAATTGGTCCGTTCCAACGGGATTTTTAAGCTAGCCAGAGAATAATCTTATAATCAAGCATTGAAGAAAAACTCGATCACTCACGTTGAAAACGCGGTTTCTAATCTTGGAGTCATGATCTTCTTCGTTTCCTCTTTGTAGATTAAAGAATTTCTTGTACACTTGATCCGGGAGTTCATTTAATTTATTCAATAAACTATTCCCGGTGAGTCACCCCGTGGTCTTTAGTCAAAATTAAATGATATAGACAGTGAGCCCGAAAATGCCTTGTGATAATAGCACGATCGAAGATACAAGCCTATCCGTACACTATCTTATAAGGAGTGCACCCGATAGAGTTTTTTTGAAAGTGGTACAAAGCCCAATTAAAGCATCGTCAAACTTATCAACAAGAAACCCGATTTTGTACCACGTGTCCCTAATCCTAAAATACATTTCAAACCAATATTAAAAACCTCGCACATATCTCCTCGATTATGGATGAAAACCTAGAAAGACGGGTGTAACTCCATACTTAAGCAATGACCATCGCGAATGGTCATTGCAAAAATGGGTACCAGCGATCACATAATATATAGCAACGAGAAGTTCAAAATCGAGGCAAAAGAGGTAATTTCAAAATTAACAACGACATGTGGCATCATAGTGGGGAGCGCTTTTGCTTTAACCCATTTAGAACAAGTAAATCGACGGCCACGATAATATACTTAGTTTCCCATCTCTAGAAGATGGAACGGTCCCATACAACCGATGCCCCCACGTCAAAGATCTCACATTACTTGAATTTTCATTTTGAGCCATTTCATCATTATGCGAGATTTTTTCCTTGACGTTGACAAGAGTCACATAGACTTTACAATGACACTGGGCATACACGTTAAATTTGTCGCCAAAAGGAAACCGCATCAAGACTTCTTAGCGGAGTAGTTTGCACCATGATGTCCCCTGGTGGTGTCCATTATGCAAGCCGTGTAGGAATTATCAATTCTTCTTGGCCGTGAACTCATCGTCTAATCATTTGATCCGCACAAATCCTAAACAAGTAGGGGTCGTCCCAAAAATAATGCTTAACATCCTTAAAGATTTTTTTCTTTTGTTGGGATGACATCCCTTTTATAATGAAATTCCCCGCATGGTAGTTTGAAATGTCAGGAAGATCCATATGTTACCGAATCAACCAATCACACGAAAGTAACCATCCCAAGTCCTCCCGAGAGGAAATGTTTCTGAATATTTCTTTCTCAGATCACTTTGATGGGAGATTTTTGTAGTTTTGTGATAAGTAGTCAGCGCGAGATTCCTCCGCCCCTTTTTTAACACGAATAAACATCAATATCTAGGAGTAGGAGAATCCACCAGAGAAATCTTGGCTTAGCATCTTGTTTAGCAAGAAGATACTTTAGAGCCGAGTGGTCCGTATACACTCTGGTCTTTGATAAGACTAAGTAAGGCCGGAATTTCTCGAAAGCATACACCACGGCTAATAATTCTTTTTCCGTTATAGTGTAATATGCTTGAGCATCTGTCATGGTCTTACTTGCATAGTGTATCGGCTGAAAATGTTTGGTCTTACGTTGCCCCAAGATTGCACCTACCACGAAGAAACTACAGCTCGCACATAATTCTTTCAAATGGTTAGTTCCAAATCAAGGGGCAATCTTAAAATCTAGCTTCGTTACTACTTTTAAGTATATTAAATGATTCAATACATTCTTTTAAGAAAATAAACGGAGTTTCTTTTTCAAGAAGATGGGTCATCGGCCGGGCGATTTTAGAAAAATCTTGAAAAAATCGACGATAGAACCCGGCGTGACCTAAGAAACTTCGAACGCCTTTGACAGAAGTCGAATGAGGGAGTTTAGCTATAACATCAACTTTATCTTTATCAACCTCAATCCCGGACTTTAAAATCTTATGGCCGAGGACAATGCATTCTTTTACCATAAAATGACACTTTTCCTAATTTAGAACTAAGTTGGTGTCTTCGCACCGTTTAAGCATTTTATCTAAATGGGAGAGGCAAGACGAGAAATAATCCTCGAAGACCGAGAAATCGTCCATAAAGACCTCCATTGTTTCCTCGATCATGTCATGGAAAATGGCCATCATGCACCTTTGGAACGTGCCTAGAGCATTACATAAGCCGAAAGGCATACGTCGGTAGGAAAATGTCCCATAAGGGCAAGTGAAAGTACTCTTCTCTTGGTCTTGCGGGTCAATGGGAATTTGAAAATATCATGAAAATCCATCGAAAAAGCAATAGTATTCATTTCCCGCGAGTCTTTCGAGCATTTGGTCCATAAATGGAAACGGGAAATGGTCTTTACGAGTAGCATCATTAAGCTTTTGGTAATCTATACAACCACGCCATCCGATAACTAGTCTTGTAGGAATCAACTCATTATCTTCGTTTTCAACTACGGTCATGCCACCTTTTTTAGGCCACAATGAACGGGGCTCACCCATAGACTATCAAAGATAGGGTAAATCAATCCGGCATCAAGGAGTTTGATAACTTCCTTTTTGATAACCTCATGAATTTTTGGATTTACCCTTCTTTGATGTTGAACCGCCGGTTTGAAGTCGTCTTCCATTAAGATCTTATGAGTACAAAAACTAGGGTCGATACCCTTAATGTCGGAAATTTTCCATGCGATGGCCCGTTTGTGTGACTTAAGAACCTTTAAAAGGGCGGCTTTTTCTTCATCTTTTAATTCTTTAGAAATTATGACGGGTAATTTATCGGTTCCTTCTAAAAACGCATATTCAAGATGAGACGGTAAATCCTTGAGCTCGAGCTCCGGAGGATCATCAATAGAAGATTTAATCATTTTAAGTTCCTCAAAATGAAGTTCCTTCGGAGGGAGAGGAGATGATGGATCATCATTTAATAACTTCTCGAGTAGAAGAAGGTCTCCCTCTGGATCAAAGTCGGCATCATTAATTCCCGGTGGAATTGAATCATTTGTAAGACAAGCTTCGATTTCTTCCAAAATGAAGTCGCCTCCTTCAAAAGGAGTGAGAGAGGGGAAAGAAGTAGAAAGGATAGGATCTAAAGACGGAGTGGGATTGCCACTTTTAGAACTATCCAAAAATCCAAGAACTTCTTGAGCATACTCCTCACATGAAACGTCGATGACATCGATTCGATTAACCGATTCAGAATTATTGTAGGAGTATCTCGAAGTTTAACCAACTTTAAAAGTTATGGCTTCATCATTAAATCAAAGAGTTATTTGTTCACCGTAAACATCAATCAAAGCTCGACCCGTCCTTATAAAAGGTCTCCCAAGAATGAGAGGAACCGGAGGAGCGGCATCGTAATCAACGACTACAAAATCAGCCGGATAATCGAACTTCCCCACTTTAACGAAGACATCCTCGGCGACACCTTTTGGTCGAGTAATTGATCGGTCCGCAAGCTCGAGAGTCATTCGAGTGGAGGTAAGTTCGGGAAGAGAAAGCTTTTTTGATACGGAAAGAGGCATAAGATTGATGCTTGCACCAAGATCGGCCAAGGCTGAGCATTCAACCATTCCCTAAAAATCACACGGTATAAGAAACTTGCCGGGGTTTCCAAGTTTTTCGGGCAACTTTTTTAGGATAACCGCCTAACAATTCTCATTCACCGGTGTTTTAACTAAGTCAAATAATTTTTCTTTGTTAT
>BQNB010052205.1:16451-40608 GCA_026074375.1 Tanacetum coccineum
TAATTCCCCAGAGAAGAGAATGAAAAAGGGAGAAACCCATATCCAATAGTAGCACACTTAATTTCGTACTTGACACGTTTATGATGTGCCGCATTAATCACCGCACGACCAGGCACAAAATCAGCCATCCAGGTTTGTGTTAAAGGCGAAGACCCAGTCAAATCCACACAGACATCAAGCCCTCTATCCCACTAGTAAAGTAACATATCCGTTGGGCGTAAGGGTTTGTCATGCCCCCCATCCAGCCCGATATCAACTTCTTTACCAGTTGAAATTCCTGACTGATAGTAGATGTCGACAAGTGTATCGCACACAACATTATGGCGATGTTTAATACCAATAATGTCAGCACACGATACCATATGGTCTCCATAAATATCTCCATAAATATTATTATTATTATTATTATTATTATTATTATTATTATTAATTATAAAACTTTTATTTAAAATTCATGGTAGTTACAAGAAATTAATGAGAAGCCGACATACAAACTAGGCTCCCACTCCTCTAACTATAGAAAAGCTGATTCTACTAGAAATATGAACAGCAGTACGTGCATCAATATCTTGAGTCACAGAGAACATTTGAATCCACTTCAGTAAGGTAACTGCATCCCTCTCAAGTTCCCCAAAAGAAGAGAATGAGAAGGGAAGAAACCCATATCTAATTTTTGCACACTTTGCCTTATATTTTACGCGTTTACGTTATGTAGCCTCGGTCACCGCATGTCCCGGTAAAAAATCAATCATCATATCTTGTGTCAAGGGCGATGAACCTATTAGATCCACACATATATCAAACCATCCGTCCCACGAGTAGAGCAACATATCAGCTGAACGTAAGGGTTTCTCTCGCCCTCCACCAAACCCAATATCAACTTCTTTACCAACTGAAATCCCAGACCAAAAACAGATGTCCACAAGGGTATCACGTACAATGTTATGTCGATATTTGATACTAATAATACCAGTTAAAGATACAACATGGTCTCCATAAATATCCCCTATAAAGACCCTGGAGCAAGCAGAGCACGGCTTCGGGACAGTGAATAAAGGAATACCCAACAGATAACACAACACACACTGGTAAGTCCTACCGTTCATAGTCTGTCCCAACCCATAGATCATAACTACCTTGAGCCAGTCAGAAGTATGTTCCTCCATTTGAGACTTCCATCAAGCCATTTTTCGAGTAGACATAGAAAAAGTAGATTCAACCGTTTGAGTAATACGTGTGAAATATATATCTGCCTGTTTCTTCATGAGTTTAGGGGCAGCGACCTCACTTAAATCACTCAAAAGATAAATCTCCATTTTAGAATTATAAGTACTCAGGTGTAACACCCCTAAATAGGGTCGCAGCGGAATAAGGGTCTTAGAGTGTTAATTAGATCAATAGCACAAGATATGAGAACGACCTCTATATGTGTCGTTTAAAAATGATACATTGAATTTAATAAACTTGTGTGCTACATAAGCCCAAAGCTTAACTTGTTCATCCTTGTAAATATAAAGATTTTAATACATAACAGATATTCTCAAAATGTAACGAACATAAATCTTTATAGTAATTTGACTCCAAAATAATGACCACCAATGTATCCTTGTTTCTTGTACCTTATTGACCTGATAAAAACATGCTTTAAAACGTCAACATAAAGTCAGTGAATTCATAGGTTTAAGTAATGAATAAAGTAGGACCACAAGATTTTAAAGTGCAAGACATGTAACACATGGAATATTTCAAAATGTAATTACGCCTACGCTATGCTCATGAAACTAAAGCTACAACATGTATGTATGCAAATTAATGTAAAAAATGTGCCCGTGTAGATGTCCGACCCGCAACTGTAACACCCCCAAAAAAATCACAACGCAGCGGAATACCACTTGGGGTGCTACTTCATAGTAATAAGTACAAGTTACAGAAAATGACTCTAGTGAGACGTTTTGAAAAGTCAAGCATTCAAAAAAAAATTATAAATATCAGAGTTACAACAGGTCCCATTTATAATGTATTAGAAAACATTTTCAAATGTTTGTCGAATGGTATTCACATTATAAAGCCTTCAAAAATATAGCAGCATGACTCGAATGCTCTCAATGCTCAGCTAGCAAAATAATAACCTGAGAAAATACATGCAAAACGTCAACAATAATGTTGGTGAATTCATAGGTTTATGTAAAAGCAGTATTGAAATAATTCAAGTAATATTTCAATAAGGAAAATAGCATTATAGTATTTCAAAGTATTATTTTCAAAATCCAAGTAGTGATTCAATAAGCAAGAAATGTTCAGTAGTGGACCATAAGACTTAAGTAATGTAGACAAGAGAAACAAATTCACCAAGTCCAAAGTAATATATATTATTGCACTAAGCTCATGACACTGAACCTTAACATGTAATGAAATGTAATCAAACCAGTACTCGAGGTTTGTGCCCCAAAACAGATACAAATACTGCCAAACATCCTACGAAATACCTCAAATGTTAAATGCGTCAATGGGTATCTAGAAACCACAACCTAGACAGGGGTTGTCAATCCCAATAGATCTATCCACAACACTCGCGTTTACTACCCATAATAATTACCAGCTCATGATGAAAGGGGACTTAAATGGAAAAGTAGGTACTTAGGCAATAATATTCAGGCAATAATCTCGATAGCATACTATTTAAAACACTTGTGTCTAATAGTAAAACAATTAATGTGTTCAAAACTTACGGTTTCATATATAGGTATTCAATGATCTCAAATCATGTAGTAATCAAATCAAGCTTTAGTATGTTCATGAGTAAACAACCATGTATCACACATGTATTAGAAGTCATGTAGTAAGCAAGTAAAAGCTTTAATAAAAATAGTCATGTAACGCTTATGTGGTAGAAATCAATAAGTTTACTTAGTAAAACGAGCATGCATTCTCACCCCGAAAACAGTTTGTAAAAACCATTAAAAGAGAAAAGGTGGGGCTATGAACTCACCTTGTGCAATCAAGAGAAATGAGCGCAAACACAGATCAACAATAACAATTAGGAAACTCCTCGAACGCGCGCCTTTTACTAATGAAATGCAAGGAATGATAAGAACGTTCAATCACACAAGAAGTCCTAAGTACCACCTAAAAGATGTGGCACGACTTAGAATAATAAAATAAAATCCAATATGTAAAAATAAACAAAAGTTCATAAGATGTGTTTCCGAATTAAGCATGGCATTGCACTAAGATTTTTCGAAGTAATTTTTACATACAAATACATGACCAACCTAGTCTAATTAGCATTAAGACATGTACCCATTTTCAACCTTAAACACTTTAGCTTATTAGCGTTTTTAGTTCCCTTTTAAAGATTAAAACAATACGTAAATCTCAAATTCTGAATTTACCTCAACTTCACAAGACTCTAACTCCTAATCTGTAATTGATAAAAAGGTGAGGCTTTTTCCTATGGCCTAAATTTTGAGTCTTTTTTCCAGATATAAAGCCCCATGTTTTAAAAAAATTTAAAACCATGTGAAATGACTAATTTACCCTTGATCATCCAATGCAGATTATTTCTTGATTTTTAACCCTTCACGAAAATGGCCATAAATCCTAATCTATGATAGAAATTGAAGTGAGGCCACTTGGACGTGTTAGGTCTATGTGTCTACTAAAGAGCTCAACTTTTTAATGCAACACGTTAGTGTAAAACCTAGAGTTAAACTCCTTTTCTAAATCTGGACTAAAAATCAAATCTGGACTACTGTTTAAAGCAAGTTAACCATGTAATGATGAGCTTGGAATGATAAGCTTGTTGTCCATGTATCGATCCACAATAGCTGGAATTAAGGAGCGTGTTTCCAAATTAAACATGATGAACTTGGAATGATGAGCTTGTTGTCCATGTATCGATCTACAATAGCTGGAATTAAGGAGATGGCTTAAGCATATTGGTCAACTTGCTTTAATTCTGACAGATCTCTTTCTAGGTTGGTGACTCGATAATTAAATTTGAATACTGATGTGAAGTCTGGAAGTGCAGGAACTGCGGTTGTTTCTTCTGAAGTTGTTGGTGTTGGATTTGGTGTTTCTTGTTGTAGAAGAGGATTGAAGAAAGGAGGTGGTAGAGGAATAGTTGTGGTAAAAACGGATGTAACTTCAGGAGTTGCCGTTACTGGAATGGTGTAAAAAGACGATGTCTGACTCCTTGGTTTTTTATGATGAGCTGTGGTATCCATCAAAGAAGCAATCTTATTATCAGCTAGAGAAGGATTCTCAAGATTTAGGAGCTTACTTGTAAAGTCGGAGGAGACAGAAAAACTTTGTACTGGTTCATCAGTCTTTTGTGTGTCAAGGACCGGTGTAAGTGTCACATGAGCGTCTTCCTCTACTTGCTCAAACCCTGACTTTTGAGAAACATTTTGTTGGTCTGCGTCACCTTGATCAGCAACAGTCATGTCAGCATCTCTATTTCCTAAATTTACGTTTACATCATTATACAGCTCCTTAGTGACCTCATCATCTTTTTCTTCATCCATCGTTTCTTCATCATCAATCTTTTCTTATTCTTCTTCATAATATTTCATAGTAGACTGATTGAGAACATGATTCTTGATTCTGTCTGACTCAGTTCTATCACTGTTAGTCTCTTTGTCATCGTCATACGTGTCATCATCTTCTTGGTTATCATCATCATTAGCATCATCATCATCATCACCATCATTATCATTTTGGAGCAACCCAAACCAAATCAAGAATAGATTCTAACCCTTCTAAATATTGTTATACACTTGCTTAAACCAAACCCCAAGTCAAAATTTGCTAAAGCCTAATTTAATTATGAAACCCTAACTTTTAATTCTTTGATTAATCTTGAAATTGGATGAATTGAATCTTGGAGACACCTTAGGTTATCTTGAATTAGAGTCTTGAATACTTGAATTAGATCAAAAATGGAAAATTATCAATTGTTGGTGGTGATGGTGGTGAACCGTGAGATGGAGCAGGGAAGGAGAAGAGGGAAAATATAATAGAGTGTCCGATTTTTTTGTGTGTGTTTTTGGGCTTCTCAAATGGTCTTTATATTTCTTTTTTTCTGTTTTTATTGTGTATATTTAAATGGAAAGTAAAGGTTTATATGTAGACTATTGGTAAACATGGTAAGGATTTATGCTTAATACAAAATCTAGCAAAATTTTCCAAATACATAAAAATTAAATAAGGAGTGTTTGGTTATTGGTTTTGTAGGAACTAGTAAAAGGAAAGGGGTGTTTGGTTTTT
Organism: Tanacetum coccineum; assembly: GCA_026074375.1. Lineage (NCBI taxonomy): Eukaryota > Viridiplantae > Streptophyta > Magnoliopsida > Asterales > Asteraceae > Tanacetum > Tanacetum coccineum. The sequence goes on from BQNB010052205.1 coordinate 21,720, forward strand.
AGTTTTGATGGAGCCTAAAACAATTAAGGAGGGTGTTTGGTTCATATATCTATATATATACTTATATATATATATATATTTATTTTTATTTTTTTAACATTGTACTACACTAATTTGGGCTTAAACATTTATTTAAAATGTTAAAATTGTAAAAATACTATTTTTGACACGACTTCGGCAAAAACGCGAGAAAAGTCGAGAAATACTAAAATAAGAATAATTTAGCTTCCGGAGCTAAAATATGGAATTATCGATTTCTTAAATGTTATAACGGATAAATATCCAAGGCACGACTCGCGAATAATTAAAAACGACGATTTTCATCAAATCGGCTAACGAGTAAAACACAAATTTTCCTTCAAAAGTAAAAATAGGAACGGTGTCGAGATTTAATATTAACCGCAATATACGAGATGTCACAGTCTTCCCACCTTAAGGGAGCGCCGTCCCGGTGCTCTATTCGACTTATCTCCATATGGTTTGCGACGGTTGATACCTATTCGGAAAAATCCATATAACACATTACGAGTCGAAAGAAGTTCAAGATAGTCATTCGCTTACTTGTAAAGAGGTGAGGATACTTGCTAAGTTTACGGTAGTCAATACACGTTTAGAAATATCAAACTGAAAATTTAAGAATCAAAGAGTCTAAGGACTCATTCGTATGAAGGTAATAACGATAGTGATTAGATGAATAAAGAAAAGGTATTGTTCGTACAAACGGATTACAAATCGAAAGAGAGTTGTTCGTACGAATGCCAAACACTTAGGCCCACTCTTTTACAAATCATTATTTACATCCAAAGGCGTCCCAATCCATGTAAATAAGATTAAAAAATTAATGGTTCGGCGATATATAATTTACTATTCAATGAAGAGGCGTCCTAATTCATCCAATAAGAAGATTATTAATCACGTACTTAAGTATTGCTGGCATAAAACACGGATATCAAAACAATGTACCGTTAATAAGAAGAAGTTTCCTTGGCGGCATGGTTTTTCAAAATCATAAGAAGTAACGAGAAGAATAATGAGACATTAGCCAATCACGTTCCAAAGGTAAGTGCCAAATGATGACACGATCTGAGGTGACAAGTTAAGGTCGTACTCATTAAAGTACATAGTACTATACATATACGAAAGTAAAATTACCAAATAGAACATAAGTGACCGAAAATATTCAACACATTATATAAGTTAATTTTAATATGAATAAGTGTTGAAATCCCAAGGATAAAGCGTCAGAGATCGCAAGAAAGTAGCTCATATATACATCATCCCTTATAACAATACCCGTATTGATCTCGAGTGAGTAACGAGAAATCAGGAAATATACGATAATCGAAGTGGTCAATATTTATATATTCCGACCGATATAAGGTAAATAGTAAGACGTCATAAGATAGACGTAAGAGAGCGAAATCATAGCTAAGTGTTAAATGTTCATTATCCACGTAATAGTAGTACAGATGCAAAAGAGAGATTATAAGGGATCAGGGAGCATGTGCGCGCAGATATCAGACAACAAGGAAAGACTCTTAACTTTTTTTTCAAAAAAAACAGTTATAGTCCAGGTTTTGAAAACGACCTAATTCGCTATAACTTGATCTCTGATAACACTCTGTAATAGCCCCAAAAATCACAACACAGCAGAATACTACTCGGGGTGCTACTTCATAGCATAAAGTACAAGTTACAGAAAACGACTCTAAGTGAGATGTTTTGAAAATTCAACAATTCGATAATTTTCATAAAATCTTAGAGTTACAATAGGTCCCATTTATAATGTATTAGAAAACATTTTCAAACGTTTGTCGAATGGTATTCACATTATAAAGCCTTTAAAAATATATATGCGCGACTCAAATGATCCCAATGCTCAGCTAGCAAAATAATAACCTAAGAAAAAACATGCAAAACGTCAACAATAATGTCGGAAAATTCATAGGTTTAAGTAAAAGCAGTATTGAAATAATTCAAGTAATATTTCAGTAAGGAAAACAGCGTTACAGTATTTCAAAGTATTATTTCCAAAATTCAAGTAGCGATTCAATAATCAAGAAATGTTCAGTAGTGGACCACAAGACTTAAGTAATGTAGACAAGAGAAACAAATTCACCAAGTCTAAAGTAATATGTATTATTGCACTAAGCTCATGACACCGAACCTTAACATGTAATGAAATGTAATCAAACCAGTACTCGAGGTTTGTGCCCCAAAACAGATACAGATGCTGCCAAACATCCTAATGGGTTAAGAAACTCATAAGATGTGGCAGATGTGAGATTAGAATTAGAGCCGTAAGGAAATTGGTTTTCGTCAAACGTGACGTGCTGAGACAGTATGATTTTGTTTGTAGAAAGGTCAAGGCATCGGTATCCGCGGTGGTAGGCGGGATATCCTAAAAAATTGCAGGGTGTGGCTCGAGGGGCTAATTATGAGGTGAATCAAGATGTGGGTAGCATAAACATCCAAATGTGTGAATACGAGAATAATCGGGTTCCTTGTGAAATAATTTTGTGCATGGTATGTCATTGTTAATTGCGGTTGAGGGAAGTAGGTTAATAAGGTAGACGACCATATGAAGTGCCTCGACCCAAAACGTAGGCGGAAGGTGGGCTTGGAAAAGCAGGGTACGTATGACATTGTTAATAGTTCTAATCATACGCTCTGATTTTCCGTTTTGTTGAGAGGTTCGGGGACAAGAAAAACAAAATTGAATTCCATTTTTCTCAAAAAGGTGAAGAAGGTTGGTGTTATCAAACTCACCACCATGGTCACACTGGAAGGATTTAATGTCACACATAAATTGGTTTTTGACATAAGATCAAAAATGTATAAACTTTTGAAAGACTTCAGATTTATGACGTAATGGGTAGATCCACAAGTAATAAGAAAAGTGATCAAGAAACAACACATAATATTTAAAACCACCAACACTAACAATAGGAGAAGTCCAAATATTAGCATGGATAATATCAAAACAAGAAGAAACACGATTATGTGAACTAACAAACGGAAGCTTCACATGTTTTCCATGTTGGCAAGCATGACAAATAGATGAAGACTTCTCTTTATTACACGAAATAAATTTACCCCAATTTCACAAGACTCTAACTCCTAATGTGTAATTGATAAAAAGGTGAGGCTCTTTCCTATGGCCTGAATTTTGAGTCTATTTTCCAGATATAAAGCCCCGTGTTTTAAAAAAGTTCAGAACCATGTGAAATGGCTAATTTACCCCTGATCATCCAATGCAAATTATTTCCTGATTTTTAAGCCTTCACGAAAACGGCCATAAATCCCAATCTATGATAGCAATTTAAGTGAGGCCACTTGGAGGTGTTAGGTCTATGTGTCTACTACAAATCTCAACTTTTTAATGCAACACTTTAGTGTAAAAACCTGGAGTTTACTTTCCAAACAACAGTCCAAATTTGATTAGTTTCGGTAAATCGGCCATAACTCACTCATTCGGAGGAGTTAAAATTATATCCAATGAACCACATGGTCCTCATATGTTGTACCCTTCCCTCATGTAAAAACCCAGTAGCCTCCAAGTCAAATAAAATTCATTACAAGCCTAACTATCTGCATTATAAATTCTGGGTACACGCTAAGTATGTTTCCACGATTTTGGTCGTATCTCGACCATCCGAAAGAGTTGGTGTTCCATCCAACTCGCCACTAGGATCTGAGATATGAACCTATTCATTCATGTAAATAATCAGTAGGTTTTAAGCCAAAATTTCCCCATTAAAACACAAACTATCTGTAGGTCACTCATTGGGACTAGTTTCACTAAATTGGGCGTAACTTGGTCATCCGAATGAGTTACCGCTCCATCCAAAGCACCACATACACTTTGTATGTTGCTCTACCCAATCAAGTCATAAAACCACAGGACTTAAGCCAAAAATATTTCGTACCAAGCCTTTTTTCCTACTGATCCAAAACAGCCACAATTAATCGCTTAAAATTCATCCGAAAATCAATTCTAACAACATCAAACCCCATGAAATGCCATATAAACCTCTCATGCATATCTCATACATCAAAAGCTCATATAATTAAGATAATCAAAATCATAATCCATGCATGACTAAATCAAAGAAGAAATCAAAAATCAAAGAAGAAAACTTACAAGATTAGGATAAGAACTAGTGAATCAAGCACAAACACACCCTTTATGGTGTTGGCTGATTTTCAGATCAAGGAGCAACCCAAACCAAATTAAGAATAGATTCTAACCCTTTTTAATATTGTTATACACTTGCTTAAACCAAACCCCAATCAATTCTTGCAAAAGCTCCAATTTAATTATGAAACCCTAACTTTTAATTCTTTGATTAATCTTGAAATTGGATGAATTGAATTTTGGAGACACCTTAGGTTATCTTGAATTAGAGTCTTGAATACTTAAATTAGTTCAAAAATGGAAAATTATCAATTGTTGGTGGTGATGGTGGTGAACCGTGAGATGGAGTAAGGAAGGAGAAGAGGGAAAATAAAAATGGGTGTCGTGTTTGTGGGTGTTTTTGGCCGGTCAAATGGTCTTTATATTTCCTTTTTATAATGTGTATATTTAAATGGAAAGTAAAGGTTTATATGTAGACTATTGGTAAACATGGTAAGAATTTATGCTTAATACAAAATCTAGCAAAATTTTCCAAATACATAAAAATTAAATAAGGAGTGTTTGGTTATTGGTTTTGTAGGAACTAGTAAAAGGAAAGGGGTGTTTGGTTTTTAGTTTTGATGGAGCCTAAAACAATTAAGGAAGGTGTTTGGTTCATATATATATATATATATATATATATATATATATATATCTTATATATGGGGCTAACTATGACTGAATTAATATGAAATAGTGATTCAACGCCACCTCAACGATGACATGGACCACACACGATGACATGACACCTACATGGCAAGAATTTTTAGTAATTTTCGTATTTATTGATTTTTTAATAATTTCGTTTTATTGATTTTTAAATAATTTTCGTATTTTTATTTTTAAATTTCGGTATTTATTTTAAAAAATTTGACATTGGCAAGGTTTGAACTTGTGACCAAGTGATTAATATGCAATGACCTTAACCAACTGAGCTAACTGTTGATTTGTGTTTTGATATCCAAAACAATAATAATAAGTAGTATTAATGTATGTTGATATCTTTTGATTTTTTTAAAATATAACAAGATATACTCTATAATTATATTTGATATTTATTCAAATATACATGGCTTTTTAATCAAGAAAACTCTCTAGCAATCCATATAAATACATAATTATATGATGGACACATAATAGGGTTACGTATAATAAGCAATACGTATATGGAAATAACCTTAACATCTTTTATTTAACTTAACTTTTTTGAATAATTTTGGATGGAAGGGTGCATACTTTTAATTAACAATATATTTGTTTTGCACGATCTCTTGCAGGCGTTCCTTTGTCCAAACCGTTATATACATTGAGTTACATGTGCATCACAGCAGGAACATCAGGCATTGTATTGATAGCTAACGATTTATTCCATCTTCTCATGTAAGTTTTTATTCTTTTCTGGTGCTAGCAAAATGACACTTCTTTATGTCATCAGATTCTTAGGCTTGTATGTATATGATACTATCTTCATATATATCATAGTTATACACACATACAGGAACATGTTTTATGTGTCTGTATGTGTAGTATGTTTGTATTCAAACTTTAGTCATGATTAATTTATTTTTTGTAGACGATTGAGAGTTCGGCTCGTGAGTTAATAGGGAAGGATAAGTCCACAAAACATACAGCTAACGTGGTATGGGATACCCTTCTACAATTCTGCTTACTCCATTTAACTTGCAATTTTTGAATTTATTAAAAAAATATCACAAAGAAACATCAATATTGTCAAGGTTCTGTATATAATGAAGTTTTTTTTCTTCAAAACTTTGTTTATCTTGCGGGATGTGAGCGTGCAGCTCAGGCATTATCTATTGGGCCAAAACTCAAATAAGGTTGCCACATCAACTGTAGTTTATTGACATTGTACATGCTCAATAAGGTTATACCTTATTAACCTTACTATACAACTTGTATTAAGTGGCTGCTAATTATTCAACAAGAAATAGTTGTGCATTCGGTTCTGTATCTCTAAGGAATGAATTGCAGGTATTGTTTTTATAGTTTAGTATATGAGTCTGCGTTTTACTTTAGCATGGTTTAAGTTGAGTGCTTACTTTCTTCTATCAAAAGATTAATCAATCAAGAATTCATGTGAACCAACTGATATTCTCTCAGAGGACCAATATTCGTTCTTTATGAGGTAATGCTCAATTGTTCCTGCACCCTTGGTATATGCAAGGTGCTTCTACAAGGTATATTTATTTTCAAATTACAATGTGTTTAATTAATTACATCTACACGCGAGTTTAACTTTACTTGATATACCATCACACTCCAGAACTTGGAGTCTATGGCTCTATGCATATGCATCAGCTATTAGTGAATTTGGAAAAGCTTAAGCGTGATGGGGATTTATTAGCCTCAGAAATTCAAAAGAAGTTGAGAATTGTCATAAGTTTGTTTAATGTTATATCTTTTTAGAAATGTCATTTTTTGAGTGCGTTTGTTTATGAATAATGTTGTGTTTATCAGGTTACAGGTGGAATGGAACTGCTGGTTGGATCCTTGGAGTGATATCCGATCTCAACTTAGCTCAACATGGATTTAGATACTATGCCTAGAGTATTGGATCTATGGAATGAGTTAAAGGTTAGATACCAGCTTTTATCTATTTACTTGCTTTTATGGTTTTTTGTGTATGCTAAGATATCTTTCTCATTACAGATCTTATCTCATGTATTGGACATGCTACCTTTTTCTTTGAGTATCAAGCTCACTGCTCTGCGTCTCGAAAAGAACTCCAAACTCGAAAAGAAAGACTTGCTCAGCAGCGTAGGGAGCGAATGAGAGATCGAGGTATTGACATTAAGGTTATAATTGTTCAATGTGGTTTGATCTCATGCACTTGATGAATGGTGCAGCTAAGTATTCACTTCACGCTTATATTAAGTTTACCGATAACTGATAATATTAAAAAAACAAATGTAAGAAGTTTAAAACATCTCTTATTATTTTAGGATGTAGATGAAAGGTCATTTTAAAGGTAAATATTAATACGAGTGCTATTTCTAATGATGAGCATCGCTATGCTGGTGATCTTGGGAATGTAGAATTAGGCCAAGATAGGATTCATTAGCCATAGAAATTCAGAAGAAATTGAGAATTATTGTAAGTTTGTTTAATGTTATATATTTTTAGAAATGTTGTTTTTTTGGCTATTCTGGTCGCCGTGTAGTGAAGTCAAAGCTGGAGATTGCGGTGATCCAGTATGCCAATGATATAAGCTCATAAGCTCATATTGAGGTGTGTATGGTTCCACTATGTAATGATTAAATTACAACTGGTTGATTATGTAGTGTTGTTCCCTTTCTTCTTAGTTAATGATGTACGCTCTTTGATATGTCCAATTCGTATTTTGGTTACATTCACCACATTTGAGCAGGTAATGAGGAAAACGAAACCAGAAATACAGGAATACCATTTAGACAACATATTTATTCATACACCTGTATATGTGTGACTGGTGACAACAGGTGACTGTATAAATTTATCATTGGTACTGGATGCTAATATCATTACATTTTTGTTACAGTTCAATGAGCTTGCCCAAGCATACGAGGTACTGAGTGACCAGAGAAGCGTGAGATTTTTGATCAGTATGGTGAGGATGCGTTGAAGGAAGGAATAGACGGTGGTGGTGGTCATGACCAATCTGATATCTTTATATTGTGGTCATGACCCTTCTTTGGCGGTGGCGGTAGTCCTTTTGGTGGTGGTAGCAGCAGGGGACGATGACAACGTAGGGGAGAAGATGTTGTTCAACCACTCAAGGTGTCTCTCAATGATCTTTATAATGTGACGTCCAAGAAGCTTTCTCTTACATGTAGCGTACTCTGCTCCAAGTGTAAGGGGTAAGAGCTAATCATGTTTACTATACAGGGTTTACTTATATTATATTATCTATTATGTTGTCTAACTGAAGTTGTAAATGTTGCAGCAAAGGGTCAAAGTCACACGCTTCAATGAAATGTGCTTGCTGTCAAGGTTCAGGAATGAAGGTGTCATATATGATTTAGCAAATGAAACATCCATTTAACGAGTGCAAGGGTACCAGAGAAACCATCAACGATATATATAGCTACACACAATGCAAGCGTGAGAAAGTGGTGCAAGAGAAGAAGGTTCTGTTCTTTAACTTGGACTGTGTTTTATGTAACATTCCGTATTTTGAGGTCATTTACGACGTCATATATTTCACTAATTATTTTTTTTTCTTTCTCGTACGTGTTTACTTTTAATTTTATTAGTTAAGTTAAATCGCGTAAGCTATAAATTATCAATTAGCATAAACGGACACCAAACGAATTAAAGTTTTCGTCAAGCGAGCAATATATTATTTTTACAAAAGTAATAATAAACTTTTTATATTTTATTTTTATTGGTTGCGTAAAACGTTTACGTTTCGCAATAAAATACATTTAAGCATACCCGGAACCAACAAAATTAATCTACGCTTCAACAAATACTTATGTTTATAACAAATGCTCAAAGTTTTATAAAACTTTACCTACATTCATCACTTGAGCCGAATTTACCATGAAATAAATAAACCAATACATACACTTTACAAAATTATACAATATGTTTAAAGTTACCAACTTATATAGGAAGTATACTTTTATTTGCAAAAAGATATTGCTAGTCAATTCATTCCCTAAATTCATGAGGATGATTTTATTTTAGGGGAACCAAGTCATTAAATACCTATAAAGACTTTTCCAAGTTTTGACCAAAGACTCCTTATTTCTCATTGTGTTTTCTTTGACTAGTCTTAGGACTATAATAAAAGGCTTGCTCTAGTAAGTAAACTCACACACTTTCTTTTGCAATAGAAAAACTTTACATTACTCCTTTGTCTCTCTAAATACCCTTTACATAATGGCCAATATCAAACCACACCAAATCCATATAAATTTTATTTTACAAACAACTTACTCATATTCCTACATCATATCTAAGACCTACCAGTTATCTAAAACCCTAAATACTTCATAATTATCATTTTATGTGTATATTGGTTCTATATGGCAAAATCATAATTAGGATGTTTTTAAACATGTAAAACATATTTTTACTTATGATTATGATTTTGTACACTTATTCATGTGTTATATGGGTTTATATATCATGGAATAATAGAAATATAAGTATGGTAGTATGTTGGTTTAAGTATAAAAAGTTCATGAATAAACTTGTAATAAAAAGCTTACTTAAGGAAAGTTATGATTTCATGTGATGTAAGGACTTGATGATTTTGGACAAAATATGGACAAATGGACTATATAATATATGATACTTATAATATAAAATGTTATGAATGACTTGTGGAAATTATGTGGTTTAAAAAGTATATAAAACAAAGTTATATAAATAAACTCAAAAAGATAAAAGGGGCTGTTTTAGTCCGAAATTTTTAGCATGGATTTTATATTTTATAAAAATACTACGTCTCATGACGATTCCGGGCATATAAGGAACTTGAAAAACCGATTCATAACGAAAAAGATACGTAGTTTACGAGTTTTACGAAAATAACCGGAGACATAAAAGAATTTTTATAAAAACTTGTTATAAAAATTCTACAAACAGAAGGTTTGGTATTTTTATTAAATCACACATATTTTTAGAATTCTAAAACAATAAGAAACGTAATTTTTCAATTAAAAACGAGAAAGTTATGAATTACGCAAGATTATATACCTAAATGTATAAAAATACTTTTATAAAACCATTTTTATAAATGGTCATTGTTCAAAAGAAACGCTAAAAACGGAGCTATAACGAATAAGATACGCCATTTACGGGTTTTACGTTAATTAAAGTTATAAAAATAAGTTTATAACTGGTATGAACAGTAAAAATCACTGTTCATCAGAGGACTAAAAATATGAAAATGTCAAATTTTGATAACTCGTCTTAATACGAAAGCGTGGGCATAAGAAACGCAAGAAACGGACTTGAAACGTGAAAGTTATGTCATTTTTACCAAAGGTATATTTTTAAACGTTTTAACTTTATAAATATGATTTCACTAAAACAATTAGATGGTGATTAGCTATATAGAATGATATATGGTAGTAGTTACCCAATGTTCTTAGTACTTATACGACCTATATTGGAATTAGGTTGCATTCCGTCATTTCCGTGACGCATTTTCTGTTATATTCAGATTTGTCATTAACTCGAGGTGAGTTCATAGCCCCATTTCTATCTACTTGTTTTACAAACTCTACGGGGTGAAATTACATGCTTGTTTTACTACGGACACAAGTGTTTTAAACTGTATGCTATCCAGATTATTGCCTGATTATTATTGCCTAAGTTACCACAGTGCCATCTAAGTCCCTAATATCATGAACCGTCAATTGCTATTATAGTGAGCGCTAGTGTTGTGGATAGATCTATCGGGACTAACAATCCCCACCGGAATTTATGGTCACAAGTTGATCATGGTGCATTTAACATTTAGAGAACTGTAGGCTGTTTTGGCAGACACCCTACCTATTTGGGGCAGACAGACAGTTAAGGCTTCGGGGTCATGAGCTTAGCGCAATAATACATGTTTTGGACTACTGAATTTGTTTCATAGTCTACTTCTTTACACTTGTTATTTGGACTTCAGGAATACGTACATAGTCCGCCATCAAACTAAAATCTCGTGGTCCACTAAACTGCTTATTTGATATCAGTAATTTCTGACTAATGAATCACTACCGGATTTCGATCAATACTTTGAAATGTTGTAACCTCACTTTTTCTACTGGAAATAGTACTTAAATTATTTCAACACTGCTTTTACTTAAACCTATGAATTCACCAACATTATTGTTGACGTTTTAGCATGTAATTTTCTCAGTATCATTTCGCAGTGGAGCATTGGGGAGCATTGGTGTAAGCGCGGATAATTTTTGAAGGCTTAATAACGTTGAGTACCTTCGACAAACTTTTAATCAAAATTTTTCTATTGCATATAATTGGGACCCTTGTAAACTCTTATTTTAATATAACGAATGTGAAATTTATTTAAACGTCTCTTTTGAGGTCGTTTTCCGTGACTTGTGCGTATGGACTATGAAGTAGCACCCCATAGTGGTATTCCGCTGCGTTGTTGAAATTTTGGGGGTGTTACAGATTAGTATCAGAGCTCAGGTAATGGAGATAACTGAGTCGTTTTTAAACCGTAGCTATGACATGATTTTTCAAAATATAGAGTCTTTCCTTGTTTTATCCGATATCCGCGTGCGCTTGCTCCTAGGTAACTTATATGCTCTCTTTTGCATCTCAACTTCTATTACATGGGTAACGAGCATTTAATACTTGATTATGATTTCGCTCTCTTATGTCTATCTTACGACGTCTTACTATTTACCTTATACCGGTCCGTTATATAAATATTGAACATTCTGAATTTTCGTATACTTCCTAATTTCTCATTTACCCCCTTGAGCGTTGATGCTGGCATTATATAAGGATACCTGTATATATGGGCTATTTTCTTTTGATCTCCTATGATTAACACCAAAGCATTTACGCGACTTTATTTTATTCTCTTATAATGATATCGAAAATTCGGCATATTTTGTAAATTCTATTAGTTACTTTACCATTCGACTCCGAGTTAGAACACTCTTCTTATGATTTTGAATCGCATATGTTGTTTCGTAATCCATTATTTTGAAGCCTTCCAGTTGATGGGATTACGACAATTAACTTGTCATCTCATACATGTCACTTTGGAGCACCTACCTTTAGAACACGACTTTTTACGTTCATTTTGTTGATTGAATAATTCTTTACGTTCATTCTCTTTGACTACTTCTGCGTTTGTTCGGGTATTCTTTATACTTGTTATGACCTATCGCTTTACAAACAATCTCGATGTCAACCTATAAACCATTTTGTTGTCACCCTATGAGCTACTTCACGTTTACTTTATTGACTATTTCATTTCGTTATAAAACTATTTGATACATTTCATACACCACACTATTTTGACGAAAATGAGCATTACATCGTTGGACCTCAAATATACATAGCCTAATCACCTATGTATATTTGGTGCATAGACTGATTACCTATGCATTCAGGAAGACCATGTCATGCTGAGAATAGTCACCTTAAAACCTGCACCTCTTTATCAACACAATTCCGGAAGAAATATCCGAATCTTTTCACTAAACCCGTACCTTCTTCAAGTGTTGCAACCTGAGCCTTGAGATCAAGGCACTTCTAACCGGGAGGAGACTGTAACTTTACCGTATTTTCGGTCATTTTAGACTCATTCTTCGTCATTATTTCACTATTTATATTTTTTTAGTCTCGCACACGTTTACTTTTAAACTCTCATCACATAATTAAAACGTGTAAGCTAAAATTTTCATTAACGAATAAAACAAGAGAAATATGATTTTTATACACTATTTCCTGACATGAATAGTGTTTGTTCGTTTTTAATAATATCTCTTTTTGGTCAAAGTCGTGAAAATGTAATATAACGGGTCAAAATCGAAAGTCAAACTTCTGTATTTTTATAAAAATATATATAGTTTCAGCAGATTCTCGTAAGGGCATTTTGGTCATTTTCTGCCGAGTTTCAGGTATCGGCTAAAACTAAAAAAAGTTGTTCGGAATATCGTTTCGCATAAATTTGCTTTAGAACCCGAGTCGTGAAAAGGTGATTTAGTGGGTCGTTTTGATCGGGCCAGACTTAGAAAATAAATGTATTTTTATTAAAAAGTCAAACGTAAAAGTCAAACAAGGGACATACTAATACTTAACAATTATGCGAAGGTGATTTCGATTTATAAAATAATATCGAATAATATATTATCGTAAGTAATTACTTTTGAGGCCGTTGGTCGACTCTAAAAATGAAATAGTATATGATTGGATGGAAAATAGTATATATAAAATATACTAAGTGTTAAGGTTTAGAACGCGCAAGTGGATTTCTCATCACATATAATATATATATATATATATATATATATATATGTTTTCGTCGTAACGATGTACGCATCATTGCTCGTATTTTGTAACTATTTTACATCGAGCGCCTAATTAAGTCGTGATCGAGATCGTTGCTGCTTCGTTTGTATTCGGTTTATTTGATCGTGATCGTTGATCAAGGTGAGTTCATAGTCTCGCATTTTAATATTTTTAATGTTTTATAAACCCGCGAGGGGAATACATGCTCTTTTACAAACTCGTATATTTTACTACAATACAATTACCTGACTATTTTTACCAAAGCTCAATTTGTCTACTACCTGATTTGAGATCATTAAATACCTATACTTTGGAAACCTTGAATTTTGAACAACATGATTGTTTTTCTTCGGACAAAAGTGTTTTAAACTGTATGCTATCCAGATTATTGCCTGAATATTATTGCCTAAGTTACCACATTGCCATCTAAGTCCCTACCATATCATGAACCGTCAATTGCTATTATAGTGAGCGCTGGATAGATCTATCGGGACTAACAATCCCCACCGGATTTTATGGTTACAAGTTGATCATGGTGCATTTAACATTTAGAGAACTGGAGGCTGTTTTGGCAGACACCCTACCTATTTGGGGCAGACATACAGTTAAGGCTTCGGGGTCATGAGCTTAGTGCAATAATATATACTTAGACTTGGTGAATTTGTTTCCCTTGTCTACTTTACTTGTTTTGGACTTCGGAATACGTACTTAGTCCGCCATCACTTAAATCTTGTGGTCCACTAAACTGAAAAGCATCAGCTAAATGGCTAAGAGGATTAGAAAAACACTTTGAACGACGAGATGATGGTGGAATTTACTTCTTTGATCGTATCTGGATTCCATCAGTTGGTGGTGTAAGGAAACTGATCATGGATGAAGCTCATACTTCTAGATATTCAATACATCCGGGTGCGGATAAGATGTATCATGATCTGAGAGACTTGTATTGGTGACCTGGTATGAAGAGAGACATTGCTGAGTACGTTAGCAAGTGTCTTACGTGCTCTAAGATTAAAGCCGAACATCAAAAACCCTCAGGATTACTTCAACAACCAGAAATCCCTGAGTGGAAATGGGAGAAGATAACAATGGACTTAGTCACAAAGTTGCCTAGAAGCAGCGGTGGGTATGATGCGATTTGGGTCATTGTGGATAGATTGACCAAGTCGGCTTACTTCTTACCCATTTGTGAAGATTACAAAATGGAGAAGCTGGCAAGAATTTATATCAACGAAATCGTAGCAAGACTTGGTGTGCCAGTGTCAATCATTTCAGACCGTGATGGTCGATTCGCGTCACACTTATGGCAAGCTCTTCAGGAAGCGTTGGGTACAAAACTACACATGAGTACGGCTTACCACCCTGAGACCGATGGTCAGAGTGAGCGTACTATTCAGACGTTGGAAGATATGCTTCGAGCTTGTGTTATGGATTTTGGTGGCAATTGGGATGCTCATCTTCCATTGGTTGAGTTTTCTTATAATAAACTGATTACCACGCGGGGGGGGGTGGGGGGGGGGGGGGGAAGAGCAATTAAGTGCCGCCTTCGGAGGCTTGTTACGGGCGGAAATGTAGATCCCCCGTGATATAGACTGAAGTGGGAGAAAGTCAGCTTATTAGACTAGAACTTGTGCAAGAAACGATAGAAAAGATTTTTCAGGTTAAGGAAAGGCTGAAAACGGTTAGGAGTCGCCAGAAAAGCTATGCTGATAAGAGACGTAAGCCACTTGAATTCAAGGTTGGAGACCGAGTGTTACTTAAGGTATCTCCATGGAAGGGAGTGGTACGATTTGGTAAGAAAGGAAAGCTGGCACCACGATATGTGGGACCGTTTGAAATAGTAGAGTGTGTTGGACCGGTAGCTTATCGGCTGAAGTTACCCCAAGAGCTAAGCTGTGTCCACGACACATTTCATGTGTCGAACCTCAAGAAATGCTTGGCTGAGCCAGATGTTCAGGTGCCTTTGGATGAGATCGAGATTGATGAAAATCTGCGATTTGTCGAAGAGCCTATTGAGATCGTAGAACGAGATGTGAAAAAGCTAAAGCGAAGAAGAATCCCATTAGTCAAAGTTCGTTGGAACTCTCGGCAAGGAGCTGAGTATACCTGGGAACATGAAGACCAATTCCGGAAGAAATATCCGCATCTCTTCTCTGAAACCGTACCTCCTTCAGGTGTTGCAACCTGAGCCTTGAGGACAAGGCTCTTCTAACCGGAGGAGACTGTAACATTCCGTATTTTCAGGTCATTTACGACGTCATATATTTCACTAATTATTTTTTTTCTTTCTCGTACGTGTTTACTTTTAATTTTATTAGTTAAGTTAAATCGCGTAAGCTATAAATTATCAATTAGCGTAAACGGACACCAAACGAATTAAAGTTTTCGTCAAGCGAGCAATATATTATTTTTACGAAAGTAATAATCAACTTTTTATATTTTATTTTTATTGGTTACGTAAAATAATTACGTTTCGCAATTAACTACATTTAGGCATACCCGGAAGCACCAAAACTTTTCTACGCTTCAACAAATACCCACTTTTATACCCAATACATAAAAATTAACTCAAATACTATCATACATATACATAGGGCCGGTTATGGTTGTAGAAAAACACAAAGAGATATCAAACTTTGAAAAACATACTTCCTTAAGACCATGGGATGTTCCTTTCTTTTTTAGACAAAGACCAAAGACCTCCATGAAACCCTCATCTTGTTCTTTGACTAGTCCTTAGGATACTTAAGGCTTTTACTAGTGATAATACACACACACTTCTCATTTTAAAGGTGTAAAACACAAAAACTCCTCCTCCTCCCCCTCCTAGCTTACGGCAAACAACAAACCAACACCAAATCCTTATAAAATTTTACTTATCACAATCACACACATTCTTACTATATGTCTAAGATGTTCTTAGGTGTTTAGAAGGGTTGGTTTAAGCCTTACAAGAGTTAAGACAAGAAAGTTCAAGATATAAGTTCTTAAGAAAGTTAGGGTTTTCATCTCATATTTCAAGCCAAGGGTTTAAATCACAAGGGTGTGATTTATTTCCAATTCACCACTCATCATTTCTAAGGTTATCTAAAACCCTAAACACTTCATAATTATCATTTTATGTGTATATTGGTTCTATATGGCAAAATCACCATTAGGATGTTTTTAAACATGTAAAACATATTTTTACTTATGATATGATTTTGTACACTTATTCATGTGTTATGTGGGTTTATAAATCATGGAATAATAGAAATATAAGTATGGTAGTATGTTGGTTTAAGTATAAAAAGTTCATGAATAAACTTGTAATAAAAAGCTTACTTAAAGAAAGTTATGATTTCATGTGATGTAAGGACTTGATGATCTTGGACAAAATATGGACAAATGGACTATATTATATATGATACTTATAATATAAAAGGTTATAAAGGACTTGTGGTAAATTATGTGGTTTAAAAAGTATATAAAACAAAGTTATATAAATAAACTCAAAAATGTAAAAAGGGGCTGTTTTAGTCCGAAATTTTTAGCATGGATTTTATGTTTTATAAAAATACTACGTCTCATGACGATTCCGGGCATATAAGGAACTTGAAAAACCGATTCATAACGAAAAAGATACGTAGTTTACGAGTTTTACGATAATAACCGGAGACATAAAAGAATTTTTATAAAAACTTGTTATAAAAATTCTACAAACAGAAGGTTTGGTATTTTTATTAAATCACACATATTTTTAGGATTCCAAAACAATAAGAAACGTAATTTTTCAATTAAAAACGAGAAAGTTATGAATTACGCAAGATTATATACCTAAATGTATAAAAATACTTTTATAAAACCATTTTTATAAAAAGTTACTGTTCATGACAGAAACATTTATTTTTGTAAACCTCATAAATAGATAGGACTTTCAATTACGAGAACGTGCTCGAAAGAAACGCTAAAAACGGAGCTATAACGAATAAGATACGCCATTTACGGGTTTTACGATAACTAAAACTATAAAAATAAGTTTATAACTGGTATGAACAGTAAAATCACTGTTCATCAGAGGACTAAAAATATGAAAATGTCAAATTTTGATAACTCGTCTTAATACGAAAGCGTGGACATAAGAAACGCAAGAAACGGACTTGAAACGTAAAAGTTATGTCATTTTTACTAAAGGTATATTTATAAACGTTTTAACCTTGCGACGATTCCAAAAAGATAAGAAACTCGAAAAATGGATTAATAACAAAAAAGATACGCTAATTACGAGTTATACGTTAATTAAACGGGTTGATAAAATAACTTTTATAAAAATTATACAAAACAACAAGTTTGATGTTTTTAATAGATTATACACATTTCTAGGATTCTAAAATGATAAGAATCGTAATTTTTTCGATTCAAAACGAAGAAGTTATGAATTACGTGAGTTTATATACTTAAAATGTATAAAAATACTTTTATAAAACCATTTTTATAAAAAGTTACTGTTCATGACAGAAACATTAATTTTTGTAAACTTCATAAATAAATAGAACTTTCAATTACGAGAACGTGCTCGAAAGAATTACTAAAAACGAATAAAATACGACGTTTACGATAATTCGAGTTTATAAAAGTAATTTTATAAACTATGAACAGTAAAAATTACTATTCATCGGCAGACCCCACTTATTAAAAATGTGATAATTTTGATAACAAAGACGTGGTCGAAGGAATCGCTAAAATCGGGATTAAAACAAACAAGTTATTGCATTTACGGGTATTACGACAATTAAATTTATAAAACTTCATGAACAGTATAAGTACTGTTCATCAGAAGGTTATAAAATATAAAAATATAATATTTTTATACATCATCTCAATACAAAGACATGGACGTAAGAAACGGGTTTAAAACGGGAAAGTTATGCTTGTTTTACTAAAACGATAATTATAAACGTTTTCACTCTATAACAACGATTTCTAAATTACAAATAGACGGTGATGAAGCTATATAGAATTAAATGAGGTTATCAGAGTACTATATTACTAGGGGGTTTCATAATGAGGCCTCTTCGGGGTGGCGTATCGACGAGTTGTTGGATTTACGATTTAAAGTGTCCTAGCTCCTCATACGTCACTACATGACCTCTTAAATTATGATAGCCCGAACGATAGTATGATGTAACTAACATAGACTTGTATATGATGTTAGTTAATAAAAGCGATTAGTGCTTATACGACATATGTTAATTTAGGTTGCATTCGATCATTTACGTGACGCGCTATCTGTGATATTTGGATCATCAGTAACTCAAGGTGAGTTCATAGCCCCACATTTTACATGGTTTTGTTTTATAAGTTTTAGGGTGGAAAACATGCATAAAGTAGCGATAACCCAATCTGAGCCCATTATCATGAACTGTCAATTACTGGACTGTGAGCGCGAGTGTTATGAATAGATGGTATGTGCTTAAATACACATACCTTTCTCCATTAAAAACGGACTTAAATGACCAAAAACAGACAGAAACTGTCAAAGATATGTTTGTTTTACACTTGTGTTGTGCAGGAAAAGGATATCACACCAAAAGACAGAAAACAATGCAAAAAAATGACAAAACCAGACACGGAATGGAAAAGCTGTAAAGGACAAAGCCAAAGCAAAGCCAAAGACCAGAAAAGTCAAAGTCAAAAGTCAACTCAACAAATCAACAGTCAAAACCAAAGCCGTAATTG
>BQNB010052206.1:0-40608 GCA_026074375.1 Tanacetum coccineum
TTTGTATGGTGACAAGCCTAGTACGTTCTCTATGTTAAACTCAACCTTATTATTAGGGTTTAAGTTTGTTCTCGTCGATCTATGGATTGTATTGTACATGGTTAGTCTGTGATGGAGTTGTGGCTTATATGAATCGATGTACTGGAAGTCTCTTGGTTTGTATTATGTAAGTTTAGGGTTACATGTTTAGAAGCTGCTTTGTGATTTGTTGTTGTGGGCTCATGTCGAAGTGAACGCACCATGATCTGAGTTGGAAGTTAATGTTTATAAGGGTTACTTAAACCTTAGTTTTGTTATATCAGATCTATTTTTACGTGGGCTGCACTATTGTCAAGTATCTGCCAAGAAGTTATTATCGCTAAGCAAATCAAAGTGGTTCTATGTTTGGATTTGTGAGTTCATTATATGGTCTGTCTAAGATGCTACTGTTAAATGTAGTGATGGTGGTACTGGTTTGATTGTCTACTTGTTCTTATCATTTGATTATATACTAGTTTGATGGTTATGATTATGATTCGCAATATGTATATTAATAGTTTATGTTAATACTGCCAATATACTTAGTGTTGATCCCTTCTTGACAGATCTTACTTGGCTTGTTAAAGCTTAGTTGTATTCGATAGATCCAATACACCTATAGTAGAAACTAAGATTGAGAATATCATAAACTATGCGGAATCTAGCTTGTAATACTAAGAAGAACAGTGAAACAGTAAAACAAGATCTATACTTAAAACTTTCTATTATATGATACTAGTTTTGAGTTTCCAAAATAGCTATGAATACTAACTATGATTGCTATGCAAACTATGAATACTAATATGAAAACTGATATCTAGATCAATGCCTTAGGGTTCCTTTTATACACCAAGGAAACCCTAATGAGCTTACAAAACGCGTCAAGTGATCAATGCATATCTATTTCTAATATATCTCATGCATATCACTTTAGTAGTACTAACTATATAACTAACAGTACTAACTATTATACTAACAGTACTAATAAACTGGCAGTACTAATACTTTGTACTGGCAGCACTAACTAATATTTAGTTAGTACGAAACGACTTAAGATATTTTCTCTAACCTTCAACAGCGCACAGACTTAAACAGCAGCATTAACTTCTAAAATAACAAGTTAGTAAACTTCGAAGCCTTCAATTTCCAACATTCTCCCCTAACGTTGATTATTTCATCTTGGTAATCATTCAAGTTCTTATTTTCCAGTATCTGTGATCATTAGGAGGATTTATCCAAACACTCTTTAACTTCTAAAGTTGTGATCTTGTAAATCTGAGAAGCTCAAATGCCATTTCACTTTCATGATCTACTTCTAGTCTTCTTTTTAACATCCTTGAAAGCATTTCTTATGTGAGAGGATATTTCTTTTCTATCATCATGTGAATAGCAATTCCATTATCCATCAACAATACATAAACTCCACATGAGTCAAGTAATCTCCAACTTATCAAATTGCATCCTTGTTGATTCTTCCATATTTCATCTTCTTCACTAGGCTCAAATAAGGTCTTCAAATCTCCCTAAAGAAACAAGTCATATCCTTCTGGGCTTGTTGTCTCATACCTTTCTTTTACCAACATGTGTAGATCTACCATATCCTGTCTGTCAAAATCATCAAGCATCTCACTGAATATCTTGTAATTCTTAGAACTTCTATATGCTCTGATGATTTGATAATACATCATGTTTTATGTCAGAATGTGTATCTTCTAGACAATTATTGGATATTTAGTATCCAAAGATTCAAAATCCATAGCAATTTCATCCCCTGAAACTATATCCAAACAAGCTCTAAGCTCCTCTTTTTCAGCATCATTCTCCTCTAGTTTCTGTTTCTTGGCACTTTTATCATCAAGATCTGCTCTTGGTCTCTTTTTACTACTTTCTGTTGGTCAACTATATCCTAATCTTTCCCTGTCATCATCCATAGAAAAAAAATCATTGATCCACTTCTGCTCTCTTTCATATAACTTCTGAATTTCTTCAAAGCTCTTGCTCCTCAGCTGATTGTGAGTATACTTACCCATGTGTTTCATAAAGGTTACCATCTTGTTTCTAAGTTGAGCTATGGTTGGTGGTTTGTTTCTAATTTGTTCAGCTCTCTGTGAAGCAAAGAACCTCTTCCTTTCTGCAATTTTCTCCACCAAAAATCTAGCTTGCTCATCAATAGAAAATTGCTCTCTTTCTTCTTCCTAAAGTCTTGCAGCTAACAGAGCATCTGCATCCATTCGTGCTTGAACATATTTTATTTGGTGAATCAATGCAACATCCTTTGCCTCTTGTTCTGCAGCTCTTTCCTTAGCAATCCTTTGCTCTCTCTTAAACTGTGCTTGTTCTTCTTCAAATAATTTTTAAGCTAGCTCTTCATCCATCTGAATCTGAGATTTTCTAGGGTTCTTTAGAGTAGGTTCAGACTCCACCATCTTGCCCTTACCTTTGTCTTAGCTTTGTACTGTTGGTATTGGTGTTGCTCTCCTTGGTTCTTCTTCAACGTTATGAATCACTACTGAGGTTGTCCTTGGTCTTGAACTCCTAATGGCCACAAGTGTATCAGCAATAGTTGTCATCTCATCTTCAAAAATATCCCCAGCAGTACTTATAGAAGGACCAGCAGCACTAACATTTAAAGGTCTAACAGTACTAACATTAATACTAGCAATATTAAGTGTATCCCCAGCAGTAGTAATTTGTCCAGCAGTACTACCACCTTCAACATTCTCCATTGCATCATCAAGCACATCAAAGTCACTATCATTAAACATTGGCTTTGTCTTGTCACATTTCATAAACTATGCGGAATCTAGCTTAAGAAGAACAATGAAACAGTAAAACAAGATCGTTACTAAACTTTCAATATATTTAATACTATTTTGAGTTCAAATAAGCTATGATACTAACTATGATTGCTATGCAAACTATGAATACTAATATGAAAACTGATATATAAATCTATGCCTTAGGGTTCCTTTTATACACCAAGGAAACCCTAATGAGCTTACAAAATGCGTTAAGTGATCAATGCATATCTATTCCTAATATATCTCATGTATAGCACTTTAGTAGTTTACAAACTATTAACTACTGTACTAACTATGTATTTCTATACAGTACTAATTAAAACTGGCAGTACTAATACTTTAGTACTGGCAAACACTAACTATTACATTAGCAGTACTAACGACTTAGACTATTTTCTCTAATCTTCAACAGCAGCACAAACTTGAACCAGCAGTATTAACTTCCAAAACTAACAGTAGTAACTTTAGAAGCCTTTAAAACCCAACACTTAGTGTTGCCAGTCTACATTTATGCTGCTATTGGAATAAATATTAATGCTGCTTCATGGAATATTAGTGTTGCTTGTTGAAGTTACTATTGCTTCATATGAGAACAGTAGTATATGAGATTGTTTTTGAAAGTATACTTAATGCTGCCAGTAGTAATCTCAAATGTTAATGCTTCTATTGTTTCTACTGCTAGCGTTGTTACTACTGTTAATGGTTTAAAGCAGTATTAAGATACTACTTTTTTAAAAAATTTTATGTAGTTTTTGTCAAATATTAGATAACACACTATTTGGATCTCAGATTGGATTAAGATTCACTTAAATCGTTAAAAGGCTATTTTTGGGTTTAATGCATGAATGTTTACGGTGCTATTAAAGCAATTACTACTGTTAGGGTTTAAAGGTTCTGATTGTTCTCGGACAGAACAGGATGTTTGGTATTCAATGGTGATTGGTTTTTATTAAAGTGGTTATCATGTTTATGTTGATTGAAAGATACTACTGCTTCATACATGGTTACTACTGCTTGACAAAAGTTAATACTGCTAGTTAGTAGTTAATATTGCTAGTGTATTTTTACTACTGCTCAACCATTAGTACTGCTCTTCATTGTTACTACTACTTGGTATCGATTACTATTGTTAGTCATTTTTCACCCTAATACGGAATTAGTGCTGCTCGTCATGGATGGTACTACATGGTATTCGTTACTACTATTGGTTAGTTCTTCGTACAGTTCTTATGGTTGATTCTATTACTTTTGGTCAAGAGATGGTTAACATATTAGTTTCAAGGAAAGAATATGATAAAGTGTTTAACCATTTGGATATGCTAAATGCACCACTTGAGGGGAAGGTTTTCACTTGTGAAAAACAAGTTAAACTTTATTACTACTGCTAAGTCATTGTTACTACTGCTAGTTTAAGTTTCTACTGCTTGAATTCATTATTCTTATTATGCGTCATGGAGGGTAATTTAAGACATTGGAAAGCTTGGATTAGAAGTGTAATATATGGTTTGTAGTTGTAAAGATCAAAGTTGCATATGTTCACAGTCCCCTAATGGATATTGACAAAAAGGGGGAAGATGTTTCAGAGATGACATGATATGATTTGAAACTTATTTGTGGTGGCATGGCATGGAACAAGTTAAGTTCAAAGGAGATCTTAAGTTAAGGGGAAGATTGTTTCATTCATGGAAGATCAGATTTGAAGATGAAGATTACTGAAGATTAAGCTACTATGGATCATCTTGGAATCAAATTACTGTTTGTTTTGTCATCATCAAATAGGGAAAGATTGTTAAGATTTATTGATTTGATGATACAAAAGAATAAAACAAGAATGATACAAACGGGTTACAAAAGGGTTTAATTCAACAATATGGAATTCTAGAAGATGGAGGATTCTAGAAGACTTGCTTAAAAAGATAAAGATCAAGATTAGGAAAGATTTAGTTTCCTAATACAATTATATTTCCTTTGTAAGTCTAGATGGACTCTATATATAAAGAGATCCCTATACATTGTTTATGTGTGTGTTTTAAGGTGTTTTAATCATGTTTTAGAAAAACACCAACGATCTCACCACTTGAGATCGTTTTAGCCCAAAGATCAAAGTATCTTTGATCCCTGTTACAGTTAGGTAACACGTTCTATCATGATCAAATAGAATTGGGGCTTGTATGAATGTAAAACCTTGTAAATAACATTGTTCTTGTTTAAATTCCGTTGTGCAACAACAAACTTTGTTATTTTTAGTTATTATAGATCCTATATGAGTTTTTAAACGATCTTAACATATATTGAGGAAGAGAGTGTTGAACATACAATTTTAACAAATACCATTTTTTATGAAAAGATAACCAATCAAAATTATATAGCTAACAGTTTTGACAATTGAAAGTTCTTTTTTTAAATTGTGTTCAACGGTTTTAAAAACCATGATAGAAGACTTCTCTTCTATTTAAAGAGTAAGCGTACTGAAACGTACACTCTCCTATTACATTCGGTCCGAGTTATGCACTAAAATGTACATAAGTCATAAAGAAAATTTAGAAATGACATGTTTTGAAAGCATATGAAACTCTTGCTCGAACTTCATTTACACGCCCGTGTCGATGTTAATCAACATTTCTAGGTACGTAAATGTTATCGATTCCAAGAGACATGTCGAGAAGAATCTTTTTGGTATTTTTGAAATTTTTTGATTTTATATTTTATTTTTATATATTTTATATTTATCTATTTTCTTTTTGTTGGCTTTATATTTTAGTATTTTCTTTTTCAAAAATATATATAAATCAAAATAAAAAGAAAAATAAAAATATTTACAAACTCGCTGTTTGATAGATCGAGCAGATTCGTTTGCCAGAACCTCCAGTTCTTCTGGAGTCAAACATCTCATACCGAGTCGTTTGACAAGATACTTAAACCTATCTTCTGACAAAGCTTTAGTAAACAGGTCAGCTAACTGGTATTCAATTCCGATAAAGAATAATTCAACAATACCCTTTTCAACCTGTTTCTTTATGAAGTGATATCTGACATCGATGTGCTTGGTACGGGAATGCTGGACTGGATTGTACGAGATGGCTATGGCTGCCTTTGAGTCACAATACATAGGTATTTTATCAAAGTAAAAGCCATAATCTGTGAGCTGAGTTCTCAACCATAGAACTTGAGCGCAGCATGCAGATAAAGACACATACTCGGCTTCTGCTGAAGACATTGAAGTGCAATCCTGCTTCTTTGACGACTAGCTGACTAACTTATCACCACCTAGAAATTGAATTCCACCAGATGTACTTTTACGTGAATCAAGACAGCCCACGTAATCCGAATCTGAAAAAGCAGTTAGTTCAAAACAGGTGTCCTTCGGATACCAGAGTCCCATGTTAATGGTATTCTTAAGGTACCGAAAGAACCGTTTAACCACAATGATATGTTTCTCAGTTAGTTTCGCTTGATAGCGAGCACAATAGCATGTAGCATGTACAATATTTGGTCTACTTGCTATTAGTACATAGTCTCCGACCATACTACGATATTTCGTTTAGTCAACTGGAGTACCAATCAAGTCAGCATCTAGGTGTTTCGTAGCCATTGGAGTACCGATGCTATCACATGAAGTCATACCATGCTTTTTAAGTATCTCTTGAGCATACTTAGCTTGGTTTATAAATATACCACGTGGGGATTGGTGGATCTGAATTCCTAAAAAGAATTTTAGCTCATCCATCATAGACATTTCAAACTTGCTGTGCTATTAGCTTTGTAAAACCTTTTTTTGAATTTTTTGGTTCGTAAAACCAATCTCTCTCTCTCTCATCTCTCTCTCTCTCTCTCCTATCTCAAATATGTCACAAGCAATAACTTCCCTATGTTTAGTTATGAACAAGTTGGGATCAATAGAACCTTTGAGAATCCTTTAGATTACCAGGAAGTAGAGAGTTTCTCGTACCACGCTCTTTGGACTTGTTTGATCCATATAATGCCTTTTTAGACGGTAGACTAGGTCAGAGAAGAATTGGGTCCTACGAATCATCTGCTGGTTTAACGTACACTTCTCCTTTAGAGGCCCGTAAAGAAATTGTTGTCTTGACGTCCCATCTAGTAAACTGGAAATACTGTGTGCAACAATTGTTTACAAATAACCGGACAGCTTCCAACCGAGCAACTGGTGCAAATGACTCTTCGAAATCAATTCCTTCCTTTTGAGTGTATCCCTTAGCTACAAGAAGAGCTTTGTTATGAATTACAGTATTTTCCTCGTCACGTTTGTTTTTCCAGAGCCACTTCATGTTAATGACATTTTTGCAGAGTGGCCTGTCGACTAATTCCCATACATCTAATCGATCCCAACGTGAAATTCTTCCTAGCACTCTCAAATCGCCATGCCAGAATCAGCCATGGCTTCTTTGATATGTCTTTGGTTTTTCGACTCACGGGATTGCGAACATACCATCATCAGCCATATTTTTCTTCTAGCTGACTCTTTGTCTAAATTGATGAGAAGGAATTCCAATAATTTTGTTATTCCAATCCAGCTATATTATATTATGGTGAATACACCTTATGGTCACATCAAGGTGTACAACAAGGCGATCCTCTTGGACCTCTTCTTTTTGCCTTAGTACTACATCCTTTGATATGTAAGATTAAAGACTCCTTAAGCCTTTCACTTCATGCTTGGTATCTGGATGATGGCACCATTATTGGAGATACTTTGTGTTGGGAATTATGCTTTCTTAACTTAATACTATTAGTATTAGTTAGTTAGTATTGGCAGTATATCTGTTAGTACTGGTAGTAGAGTTAGTACTGTTAGTAGTAAGTTAGTACTGCTAGCATATATTAGTTAGTACTATTAGGAGATATGCATGAGTTATAATAAGAATAGATATGCATTATCTCTTCATACGGTTTGTAAGCCCATTAGGGTTTCCTTGGTGTATAAAATGAACCTTACGACACTAGTTAGAAATATCAAGTTTCACATATATTCATAGTTAGTATTCTGTAATCTAGCATATTAATAGTAATTAAAGTTCTGTTTTATTCATTGTTCTTCTTATCAGTATAAGTTAGTTTCCGCATAACTTATATTGTTCATAGTCATTGTTTCTCTTGTAGTTAATTTAGATCTATCCAGATTGGCTACCACCCTTAACAGGCTAGAAAGATCTATTCAAATTGGGATCAACAAGTGGTATCAGAGCTTGTTGAGAAACTCTGAGTAAGAAGAACCAAAACAAATCTGTTATAAACCTTTACCTTTTAGATCTATTCAATGGCAGGAGAAGATGAAAATCATGATGAAAATGCTAATATTCCACCACCAGTTCCACCAACACAACAAGCCACTCACACTCTGTCAACCATTAAACTCCCTATTATGAAGAAATGTGAGTATGACATATGGGCCATGAAAATGGAACATTACTTGGGGCATACAGACTATCCTATATGGGAAGTCATACAAAAAGGAAATGGTCCTGTATAAGTCTTAACAGATACAAATGGACAAATAAAGGTTCTGCCTCCTAAAACTGCTGAAGAGATTTTGGCTAGAGAGAGAGAAAGAAAAGCAAGGACTACCTTGCTCATGTCTATACCAGAAGGTCATTTAGCAAAATTTCACAAAATGATTGATGCTAAAGAGATGTGGGAAGCTATCAAATCCAGATTTAGTGGCAATGATGAATCTAAGAAGATGCAGAAATACATTTTAAAGCAACAATTTGAAAGCTTTTCTGTATCCAACTCAGAATTAATCATTCTAAGGAGACCAATGTGATATATGTCTTTTCTGTTATTCAACTCAGAAGGATTTTTTAGCACATAAAGCTGTTTTGTGTTGATGACAGGTTTGCAGAGTTCTTTGCTGATCTCTAAGCTTGATGATTATTGATGGTGTAGTGGGCTGGTCTACCATCTTGAATTATGCCGAATCAAGAAGTTCCTTAGTCTTTACCTGCTTCTCATGTGTCCCAAGTATCTTTGATCAATGAGGACAAGCCTTAGGATTCTTCGGTTGAGGACTAGTGTGACAGTCTTAGTTTTTGTTTGATCTCTATCAACAATCTTTATGGTAACTTTGAAGCCTGATGTTATAAGGCTCTACTGGATATCAATCTTCATAGTGGCATGATTGTACGCCTTTTGTTTATTCTAGCTAACTAGCAAGTCCCCAGTACTAAATAGATCGGATAGTACTGCTTTCTATAGTTGTTTCTACTTTCTTCTCGATGGCCATAGATCACAAAAGGAAAGCTTCTCTTCATCACTAACACTGATGAATCATGCTTCTCTTTCTTTTATATCAATCAAAGTGGTCCAATTTGGATCTGAGATATGTGAACGGTTGATGGAGTTTTGATTTTGATGAACGAGATGAATTTGATAATGCAAATCTGGTTGCCAATGATTTCATATAGAGATTGAAGAAGTTTTACAAGCAGACGGGGGATGAAGAGCTGCTAGTTTTTAATGCCACAATGGAACCAGTTGGCTTTGACAAGACCAAGGTTGAGTGCTTCAATTGTCATAACACAGGGCACTTTGCTAGAGAGTGCAGATCAAAAGGAAATCAAGAAAGCAGAAGGAGAGATGCAGGGAACACTGGATATAAAGCAAAAGACAATGGGAGGAGACCTGGAAAACAGGAGGAACCTAAAGCTTTGGTAACTCTTGATGGAGATGGTGTTGATTGGACTGGTCATGCAGAGGATGAGCAAGAGAACTTTGCTTTGATGGCTTACAGCAATTCAGGCTCAGACACTGAGGTAACATCTTGTTCAAAAGAATGTGTGGAATCATATGCTAAACTTAAAAAATTATATGATGAACAGAGAGAACAACTTGGTGATGCTAGTATAGAAATAAAAGCCTATACACTAGCTTTAGCAAAGGTAGAAGCTCAATTAGTTTGTCATCAGAAAA
This sequence comes from Tanacetum coccineum, assembly GCA_026074375.1. Classification (NCBI taxonomy): domain Eukaryota; kingdom Viridiplantae; phylum Streptophyta; class Magnoliopsida; order Asterales; family Asteraceae; genus Tanacetum; species Tanacetum coccineum. The sequence goes on from BQNB010052206.1 coordinate 9,750, forward strand.
ATCAATTAGCTTATGAAGAAAAAATTAGGTTTATGAAAATTGATTTAGATGATAAAACTGATGTGCTCACATATCATAAGAAACTATTAGCAGAAGCTGTAAAAGAAAAAGAAGAATTAAAAACCAAACTTGAGAATTTTCAAAGTTCTTCTAAAGGCCATAGTAAATTGCTAAATAGTCAGATGAGTACTAGGGACAAATCTGGGCTTAGGTATGGAAATCAAATACATAAAGGTGTCTTAAGTTATGAAAAAGACGTTCTTGAATATGTATTTGATAGTAGGTCAAGTGATGTAGAAGATAGTCCTGTGTATGATATATTTGCAAAAGTTGAAGGAATGCATGCAGTTCCCCTTCCAATAACAGGAAACTACATGCTTCCTAAATCTGATTTTGGAATAGATGAGTCAAATTTTACATATGGTCCAAAACAGTCTAAAACTAGTGAATCTGATGCTAAGACTAGTGATTTTGACTCTTGTGAAACCAATTCTAGTGTAGAAACACTTGAATCTGTGCCTGAACTAGTTGTAGTTGAACCCAAAGTTGTTAGTCAACCAAAAGTTTGGCCTGATGCTCCTATCATTGAGGAGTATGAGTCAGATAGTGATGATGAATATGTGATTAAACCTTCAAAAGAACAGGAAAAACCTAGTTTTGCTTTTGTTAATACTGTTAAGCATGTAAAAACTCCTAGAGAAACTGTTGAAGAACAAAACATATGTAGTCCAAGTCCTAAAGTTGACAAGAGAGACTGGAATGGTTCAATGTCCAAAAGGCTGGGTTTTGGATATGGATTTACTAAAAAGGCATGTTTTGTATGTGGCAGTTTTAGCCATCTTATTAGAGATTGTGACTTTCATGAAAAAAGTATGGCTAAACAGGTTGAATTGAACAAAAAGAAGGGTAAGGGTACTGGTCTAGGGGAGAATAGACCTGTATGGAACAATGTGCAAAGATTTAATCATCAAAACAAGTTTGTTCCAAAAGCAGTACTAACTAAAACTGACATATTTCCAGTTAATACTGCTAGACAAAATCCTTCTAGTCAAGCAGCAGAAACTAGTACTGCTAGAAAAGTTAATACTGCTAGACTCATTGTGAATGAAATCAGACAAAGAAATAACTTTTATAAGTCTCATTTACCTATTAGAAGGTCATTTAATAAATCAACAGCACCAAAAAGCAAATTTTACAAATCATAAAGTAAATACTGTTAGGGACAAAACAATTAGTGTTGTTAGGGGCTATAGGGAAACCGTTGTTAAGGCCTCAACAAGTTGTAATTGGAGACCCAAAAGACATTACTAGAACAAAGTCTCCAAATACAATAGTGGATAAAAATTTAGTAAACATGTTAATTTTGAAAGATCCACTACGCAGACCCAAGTCAGCAATGGCTTGGGTCCCTAAGAGAAACTAATTCTCTTTTGTTTGATATGCAGGGTGATCCACAAGTTGCTTTAAAAGATACAGGGATGTTTGATAATGGATGCTTAATCCCTAAAGCATGAATTAAGGGAAGGTTAACAGTCATTAACTTCTATTCATGGGTTATACATAAATATGGATCCTCATGAATTCTCACATGTCTATCTAGTATCTTCTAGTGTGCTTGTGATGAATAGAGGCATGTTGTTGTATAATTATTGAAGACAGAGTTAAAACTGTTAAAGCAAATGTTAATACTGCTAAGTATAATTAGTACTGCTAGTTGTACTTAAAACTGCTAAGTTAAAACTGATAGTCAAAATTAATACTGCTAGTTAAGAAAATGCTTTAGATTGTGTTTTTCTTGGTTTTGGAATAACATTTGTAGGATAAACAAAATTGATTGTCTGTTATCAAGTGAAGTATTGTTTGAGGGGAGGTTCATGATGTCTATTATGCACTTAAGTATGATTGGAAAGACTTGTTACATCTGATAAAAAGTGTCAAACACATAGGAAAATCAAAAGAGGTCAGGACACTAAGGTACCTCAGTTTGGTGGCCCCCCTGACAAAAATTGGTGATGGAAATGATTGTTGGAACAACATTGGTGTTTATACTGCTAGGCATAAACTTAATACTGCGAGTATTAAGTTAATACTGTCAGGCAAATCTTTATACTGCTGGGTGAAGTTAATACGGCTAGGCTTAAAGTTAGTACTATTAGGCTAAATTAGTACTGGTGGGTGACCGTTAGTACTGTTTGGAGTATAACAAAATTTTTAATTAATTAAATAGCCTTTGAGATATTTCCGCAAACAACTTGATTATAGGGGTCTATGATTTGGAAAATTCATGATATTTCTTTCTCTAATAAGATTTCTTTCTTATAAAGATTCAATCTTATTAAGTCGGGCAAATCAAAACCCTAAGCCCTCTTTATAAAATCTCAATCACCTTTACCAAACCCTCATATTCTCATCCACGACCACATCCCAGAAGATTAATCTCTCTTTCAGCAATCACATTGTAACACCCCTATTTTGTCAATATAGTAGCAGAAGCTAATTTGGGGTATTACTTAATGATTCACAGACACAATCATAGAAAATGACTTAAAAGAGACATTTTTAAAAGATACGTTATCATTCATTTAAAATCAGAGTTTTACAAAGGCAGGTCCCAAAATCTAGAAACATAAAATGTGAATGATAACAGGTTTTAGCCATCTTCAAGTCCATGCCATTCCATGCCATAAGTTGCTCAATTACCAGGGATAAACATGCATAAAAAGGGTCAACACAAAGGTTGAGTGAAATTCATAGGTTTGAAATGTAATAGTTAAATACAAGTTATCATAATGGAAATATTCGTATTGCAGGGATAATTATCATGGAGAACATTATTTATCATGGAGAACATTATTATCATGGAGAACATTATTATCATGGAGAATATTATTATCATAGAGAACATTATTATTGCATCTAAGCTCATGAATCACATATTTAAACTCAATAGAATCGGGAGCTTCTACCTGAAGAGTTAATTGGAGATTCTACCCAATAATATTGAAGATATATTGGGAGATTTCTACCCAAATAGACTTTAAAGGAATATTGGGAGATTACTACCCTGAATAGATATTGAAAGGACGATATTAGGAGTATACTTCCCAAATTGGACATTAAAGAGGGTTATTGGGTTATTATACCCTAAATAGATATTGATGATATATTAGGTGCTACTACCCAAATAGACATTTAAAGTGATATTTTCATGTTACTTAGGCATTAATATAGCAGGATAGCATTTAGTTTTAGGAAAAACACTTGCATTCATGGTTTATAATTAGGTACCACGGGATGATAAAGTTTGTGAGGTTATGAACTCATAAGTCTTTGAAAAGTAATCCACATTGTTCATAAGATAAACGATTTATATAAAGTGTTTAGCGTAAACAAGCATGTATCCCTCGCGGGTTATATAAAACATCAAAAGATTGAAAAATGCGAGGCTATGAATCTCACCTGAATATGTAGTTGTAATAAATATTCTAAAATGAAGCTGACGACTTTATCAGAATCTTAACATAAAGAGTTGATATAGCAGAAATGATAGTAAACGGCCACGTAGACGTAACGAGATAAATATGTCATGTTCTTAGGAAGATTGTACTCTAGAACTTTGGTTTTAATATTGTTATGAGTTTGATTGGAGAGTTTGAAATTATTGTATCACCGTATGGGCCATCATAATTCAGAGGTCATTCAGTAAACGTTTGAGGAGCTAGGGCACTTTAAATCGTAAACCCAAATCCATCTAGTCAGAAATGTAAATACCAATGATGAAACCCCTTAATATGTAGCTCTCTTTTCCCCCCCGCCCCCCCTCCACCCCCCCTTCCCCCCCCCCCCTCCCCACCCCCCCCACCCTCCACCATTGTATTGTTGGTCCGTTATATAATCGGTTTTAAGCGTTTTGATCAATATTAGGAAAGATAAGCACGACAAGCGTAATTAAAGTTATGACTTGTAATGTTTTGAACATGTTTTTATACTTTTTCAAAATGTTACATTTTAGACCCTTGAGAATGAAAAGTGGCAAAATATACCCTTGGAGTTTGCACTTTTACGAGTTTGGTCCTTCAAGTTTAAAAGGTATACAAAGTAAACCTTGTACTTTGGAAAGTGACATAATAGATCCCTATAGTTATAACTTTGATAAAATGACATATTCAGTCCTTTTAGTTATAAGTTTCAGAAAGTTACGATATATACCCCTTGCATGGAAATGATTTACAAAACAAGTCCAAACTTCATAATAATGACATTTTTTCATTATGAAAAGTAATTTACAGGTTATAGCTTATTAATATAAGCTAAAATATGAAGATTTAACATAATGAAAGTTTAAACTAATGATTTGTTAAGCTAGGAAGCAAAACGGGTCATATTAGGGTTTTAAAACGAAAACACGCGGGTTTTAAGTTCAAATTCCTTCAAGACTTGATAAAGTTGTTATATTAACATTAGCTAAGAATTTTAGGATAGATTATAATAATATTTAACCATTATAACATTTAGTTTTAAGAAAAACATAAAATTAGGGTTTCGAGTGTACGGTTTTAGATCAAAATGGAAAATGAGTATGAATTGAGCTATGAAACTTTAACAAGAGTTTATGTATGATCATATGAACATTATAAGGGTGTAGGAGCAGGTATGAAGATGATAGAACCTGGGTTTGAGCTTATAGCTTGGAAACGGGTCAAAATCAGGACTTTTAGCTTCATGCGCCTAGAATAACGATTCCCGGGCTTCTTTTCTTGGTTTCTTTTGCTTCACTTCTGTTCTTGGGACTTCTTAGGATCTCTTAGAATACATATTGAGCAAAGGATTGCTGCTATGATGGGTTATAGAGGAGGAAGTGGGGGATGAGTTGAAATGAATGGTTTATGGCCCTATTTATAGCATTTTCGAAACTTAGGGACCAAGGTGAGGGGGTGAGGTGTCTCATTTCTATAGTGGCTGAGTTAGAGGAGCTATAAGGATGATGTGGTGATGTTATGGTAGTAGAATAGGTGATGTGGAGGGTGTTTGTGGTGTTCCTTAGCCACGGCAAGACTTAGGGCCAAAGAAAGGGGATGTGGCTCTTTTCTATCCATGATATGAGCTTAGAGCAGCTTATAAGCTGTTTAGGGATCAAGGAGGTGAGTCATGAGGTGCTTGATTGCAAAGAATAACTTCAAAATGGGTCAATTTGCAAGAATGGTACGAAAGAGGGGAGATTTAAACCCTATATCTCTTCTGGTCTCGGGTACACTAGGGCTCGAAATGGGTTTTTGAGTTGTAATTCGTGTGTACTTGATCCAAGATGATAGATTACTGATCTTAAGGTTTGTATTAAGGATTATAATCAAAAGTTGATAAGTGGTTTGGGTTAAAATGGGTCGAAAATGAGTTAACAAGGTCGCGGGTCATTTTAGGGCACGTATAGGTTCATTAGGGTTTTCAAGGCTTATAACTTTTGTACATTGCTAGGAAAATGATAGATGATGGATTGTAAACTCATTTTATGAGTTTACAATGGCACTTGATTAATTGTTGGTGGTTTAAATGGTTAAAAACGAGTAAACGGGTCAAATGCTCCATTTTGGTACGTTTAGGGTTTCTCGGATTCATTTTGCATATAATTGGAATGAAATGATGAAATGATGATTGTATATGATTAGTAATGTTGTAAATTAAGTTATTACAACTTATTTGAGTGTTGGTTTGGGGTTATGATGGATAAAAACCAAGAAACGGGTCATGGTTTAGAAACTAGCTCGGTTTTAGGGTTTAGGGTTTTGAATTAGGGTTTTGAGTGTAAAAATATGTATGAGAGTTTATGAATAGAATAATTAGGGTTTACACATTGTACATTGAGTGTAGTAGCTTGTACAAAAGTGGTGGTGAAGAAATTAGAATGAAAACGGAGGTAAAACGGCTATTTTGGAGATCATGCTTAATGACTTGTATATTGTGCTTTATAAGACTTGTACTTGACTTGGAGGGAGTTTATATTTCAAATGAGATGTTATATTACTTGTACATATGATTTAGTAGCTTGTACATTCACTTTAGATATTAATCTTTCATGGAATTAGGGTTTTAGAGATATACGATAACGGTTTAAAGCCCGTCTTGATATAACGTTGCAATTGGTACATTATAGGAATATTGTACTTTGCAAAAAGGATATGATGATATTGACTTGACATGTTATGATGTTTGCTTGACATATATGAAGATAGGATTGCCATAGGTAGGTTGCGTGAGCTCGTCTACTTTAGTTATGCAAGTTACGTTTGAATAATAAGAGATTAAAGCAAAAATTTCCCCATGAAAAAGTGATATATTATATAACAGAGAGATATTACATTGGTGAAAATTTTGGGTTGTTATATACTCCGCCCAACCTAAGTTTGTTATCAATAACTCATTGACATGTAAGTGAGAACAAAGGATATGAAATGAAGAATTTATATTTTGAACAAGCAATGAAACCCGCGCTTCGTTGTAAGAAGTTTTAGTTTAATGCGTGACGTTATGTAGGACTTTTTTGTTTTTTTAATTGAATACCCCCGATTTGTTGAGTTGTTTCTTTCTTGTTGAGCCTAAATTGCAGTTGGCTTTGCGAAGTCTGCTTTCACAATTTCTTGCATAACATACTCTGTAATACACGATAAATCATTATAAACCAACTATCGACAATGAAAGTAAATTAGAAAACCATATATGCTATGTTTATTCATATTTTTCTTAGTCATTGTAAAGTCCAAATGCATTGTTTATTCGATAAATTTGGAGAACTCACATGCAGGACTAAAACATATCGGTTCCAACTTAAACATAAGATATGATACACATAAACAATAAGGATTCAGTGACATAAAATTTTAAACCCCAAATGAACTTGATTCGAGATGTACTTAGATCTCTGTCTCATCTTTCGGTGCTTTCTCTTCAGCATCCTCATTCTCTTCTTCTTCCACTGTACCACAACAACAACAACAATGTTCACATCAGTTTAAAATAAACAAAAAAAGTAGCAGCATTTCTGACTGCAAGAAAGCAACACATTAAAAGTGGTGTTCGGAATTATTGTATTTTCTATTGACGACATTACAGTTTGAACTTCATTTAACAAAAGTACAAATATAATCTATATCTTATTTGCATGATTAAATTTTTACTCTTTCTTCATTGCACAATTAAGTAGGACATTAAGAAAGCAATCGTCGCATCTAGAAGTCCTAATGTATTGAACCTTTGGCTAAAGCAAAATGTGAAGTGGTTATGTGACTTAAACTCAAACTTAAATCTTGAAATCATACAAAAGAAATGGAAACAATAAACAAACATAGACTTACATTGATTAACGATCTTTAGTACTTCTCGTTGTTGAGGTCCAAAGGCGCATTATAATTCAATCTTCGATATCACAACCTTTACCATCTCGACACCCTCCTGTACATAGATATGTTGTTTACTTAGTGCGTTACAAGAATGAAAATTATGTATCGATAGAGGAATTGAAGATTGCATTCTTATTTCTTATACATAATCAAGAAACAATTTTAAAGTTATAATTTTTAACCAAATTGTACAAATTACCTCTCCTTGATCTAGGTTGGACCTGAATGAACTTATGTACTATCCATCGGCTTGCAACTTCATATAGCTTACGATCTCCAACTTAAACCGAACCCAAGAACAATTTCAAGCAAGAACAATTATGACCGTACATGCATACTTATGCTGTAAAATCCATACAGTAGCGTACATTTAAGTAACAAAAATCCATATGCCAAACATATATGAGAATTTAACAAATCACATATAACATTTTGTAAGCCTTTATTTAGAATATGGTTAGACAAAAAGTGTTTAGGCTCAACAAAAGTAACCTCCAGGCGTTTACTTATAAGCGACTCACTCGGGCAAAAAATGGTTTAGTTTATACACGTCCTATTCTGATAGAACATGTGGTGGGAAATGTTGACATCAATCACCATTGAGAAATGTAGATGGAAAAGTAAGCTTCCACCAACAACAACGCGAGCTAAAACTATATTTATTTAGTCTAAAGTTGTAATTAGAAAGGGGTTGGAATAGTTTTCCGCTTTTTTATTGTTTATGTTTGTTTATAAAAACTTAGATTCGACTTTTTGTGAATTCAATACTTGCACAATAAGAATAATATAAATATGCAAGAACATAATAAAGAATTAAGTAGATAAGTTAGAAGATCAAAACCACGACACAAGGATTTATAGTGGTTCGGTTATGAAGCACCTCTTCGCCCTACTCCACTCCTCAAGTACCTAACTCGAGACTTTTCTTCACTATGCCAACAAACTCCCTTATGGCGTAGAAAACCGTACACAACTTTAGCTTATATCAATTTCCGACACTAAGCTAGATGTCGAGTTCTATCTTTGTAGAATCCATATCTTCACGCTCACACTTTCACGACTTCACAACACAACTTCACAACTACACAACTTCTTCACGCCTTAGTATTCTTCACTACACTACTTCACTACTTCACTTCTACTTTCACACCTAACTATCACAACTTGGATGAATCACTAAGATTCAACTATACTTACAACAATCACCAAGATCTATCTACTACACAACTTTACAAGATATACAAATGATTTACAAGTTATGATATGGATGCAATAAGATTGCAACAACACACAAAGGTGTAATACTTCTTCACTTGATGGTAGGAAGTATTCTTCTCTTGCACTTGAGGAATTGAGTTTGGATCACTTGGAAGCAAGCTTTATGAGTAAATGATCAAGTGATTTTTTTTGAGATTGTGGGTTGTTTTTTGATCAGAAAGAATGAGTGCAAAAGGTGAGAAAATAGTGGGGAATAGTCCAGTATTTATAGGACATTCTGGAGGAGCGTCTACCTATGGGCGGTCCCCTTAAATAGGTGGGCGGTCCCCTTAAAGATAAGGGGGCCGCCCGTGTATTTAAGGGGGCCGCCCTAGACTGGGCGCTCCCCAGTTTGTCCTTTTGTGTATGGGGGATTTTCTAGAACTTTCTAGCCGTTTTAGGTCCGAAAATTTGAATTTTTCAAAATGGTTATTTTGAATAATATATTTCTTTATTTTTAATTGTAGAAAATGTTTTGGTAATGTTATAAAAATAGTTTACAACATTTTTAAAGTGGGAGGTTGATAAAAAATTCCTTTGATCATATAATGTATTAAGCATTTTATTTATTCATACCTTTAAGTGATATAATTTTCGAAATAAAAATTTACTACTAATTACTTGTTTACTTTTAATTTTAAATTTGACGTTTTTTATTTTTTTGTGATTTTCAAACGTATAGATGTGAAACATTATTAATAATGTTCTTTAGGCATTACTTTATAACATCTCTCCCATTTTGATGATTACAAAATTTAAACTTCATTAAATATAAAATTTTTTACAATTATTTTTAAATACAAGTATTTGTGAGTTTTTGTCATTTTCACCCCCTTTTTGTTCTGTGAATCAAAAAGGCATCATCGTGAATTGCTTGTAAAATCGACGGAATAAATGCTCCCCCTTAATGTGTGCTCCCCCTCGTTCGAGGGCACTAAGGAATCGAGCTATGGTTTCTTGGCTACAAAACGAGTTAGAACAATACAAATATTTCTAACATGTAGCAAGTGAGGAAAAATATGGCATAATGATAATGCAACCAACTTAATCATCGTTTAACATAAAATAGTATGTGAACCACACTCATGCATACAAAATAAATAACATGCTAACATACATGAAAGCATTAAACTACAAAAAGTCCTATAACTAGTAAAGCTCCATAGGACTTGCTTGTAAAATGGTGAATGGACAATTATTTGAGAAACTAAACATAGAGTATGTTTAGTTTGGGGAAGATGATAGAGGTGTGGATGATGGTTGTTGGTGCGGTAAGAGTATATGTTCAATTTATGAAAAAACTATATGGAGTTCATCTATCAATCTAAATATGAGAGTACAATTGTGAATGCAAACACAAACATGATCTCCATGTAGCTCAAGAAGGTTCAAGAATTTGATGGACCAAAGATATGTGGTGGGTCAAAGTTGATGAAGTATCACCCCATTAGTCACCAAGTGGGGTAATTGGTGAAAGTGTGAGAGTGATGTCCATTGATGCATTTTCTTGAGTTGGAGGTGGTGGAGAAACTCTTGGAGGAGGAGATGTTGGTGGGTTCAAGTAACCATTGGGTGAAAGTGATATTGATAAGGTTGGTGATTTTGGTGTGTAGTCAATTGAAGAGGATGAGGTGTCTTTGGTGGATGGAGTTTTAGAAGGTGCATTAGGAGCACTAGGAGATGATTCTTGAAGCTTAGGTGATGGGGTTATAGTGTCTTCATTTGTCAAGTCAATGAAGAGTTGTTTTGGTGGTATGATGGTGAATTTTGGTTTCTTTGATGGTTTGGAAATGGAAGCTTTTAGTGAAGCCATGGAGGTTGATAATGGTTAATGTATGATGAGGAAGATGATGTGTTGGTATGATCATTTGGAAGGGATTTATGGGAAGAGAATAGATTAGAAAAGGAATGAATTTAAACTAGTTTAGGTTATTCCAAATTGTGTTCGAGCAATCTAGGCAAAGATAACTGAGACTAGATAAAACAGGGTCAAAAAGCAGGAAAAATACTGTTTTACCCGTGATTTGCTACGGTGGTACCCTTAATTAGGGTTCGGTCCCCTTAAAGATAAGGGGGCGGCCGTTATGAATTAAGGGGCCGTCCTCTGCTGGTTTTCTTTTCACAGAAAAACGATTTTTCTCAGAATTTTTTTGTGAGAGTATTTCTGTTTTGGTGGTTTATTTGCAGCAAGCCCTATTGAGTTTTATGAGCACATTTAATCATATAACGTGTAATAAACACATCAAATCATGAAATCAAAGTAGCATAAGTAGTTGATTAAATAAAACAACCAAAGATTTAAATCATCATAGCAAACAAGTATCTAAAGATAACAACACTCAAGTCTTTCTGAATAAATCGGATAATCACCAAACAAGTTGTTTAGAACATACACATAATCAAGTTAAAATTGTCTTAAACCACATTTAGCTATCTAGCTAATTTCTCTCCTATGTCTTCACTTCTTCTTCTTGCTAAACACTCCTTTTAATGCCTTTCCAAATGACTTGAACCCTCTGCGCATCTCCTCATGGCATTCGTTGTGTTTGGTTGAGCAAGGTGGTTTGTTGTGCAAAGTGAGTTTCATTGGTTTGCTCGAAAGAGGAAGGTATATGGTAGTTTTGGTAGTCGAGTGGATTAAGAGAGTTAAGATAGGTGGTAGGAGATGGAGTACTTGCTCGAGAAGGTTTTACATCATCATCATCATGTTGATGAGATGACGTGACATGGATGTTGAGTAGAATGAAGGATGAGGACAGAAACGACGTGCCTTACTACGATCACTTCGAGGTCCTTGTCAAGTTTGTCTTAGGGCATGAGGTGACGCATGATCGCTCATACATGTCATAGGTGTCATTGGTCATGATGAGGATATGTATCCATGTGAATGCCCTCACTATCAATCACGTGACCAAGGAACTGTACTTTGGGAATCCAAAATTCACACTTGGAAAATTTAGCATACAACTCCTCTTTCTTAAGCAATTCTAAGATTAGCTTAAGGTGTTCTTCGTGCTCTTGCTTGTTCTTTTGGTATTTTATTAGATATAGTCAATAAGACAATCATGAATTATATCCAGATATGGTTTGCACTTCCCGTTTAAAAGGTCATGAATTTTGGCAGGTGCGTTGTAAAAACCCAAACGGGCATAAACTTGAATTCATAATGGCCATAAAGGGTTATGAAAGCGTTTTTGGAAATGTCTTCTTCTTGGAACCCTCAGTTGGTGAAAAACCCGACCTTAGGTCGATCTTCGAGTAGACACTCGACCCTTGAAGCTGATCAATAAATCATCAATTCTTGGGACGGATATACGGTTCTTCACCGTTAGTTTATTCAATTCCCAGTAATCAATGCACAGTCCGGTATGATCCGTCTTTCTTCTTGCACGTAAAAAAACCGGAGCCCTTAGGGTGAGGAACTAGGTATTATAAAAGCCTTTGTCTGTTAGTTCTTTTAGTTGCTTCAACAAACATCTTTTCAGTTCAGAAGGTGCAACCGATTAAGGCGCCCGAAGCTTCGGGTGCAAGCATACAGGTCCCAAATCGATTTGAAATTCCACTTGTCGAGTCGGTGGAAGACCCGGCAGTCCTTAAGGAAAAGATTTAGGAAAATCTCAAAACTATTGGACTCTCAAGTTCGCTATCTCCCGACTTGTCTTCTACCTCCATTTGTAGTAACATGTGCCAAAAAGACTGGACATCCTTTTAGCATGTGTTCTTGTGTATTGGAGTACGAGATAATGTGCAGACGAGCCTCGTGTCCCCGGTTGCTTTCGTCACCGTGAACAATCAATGTTTCATTTCCCCAGGGGATACGAATGATCTTTTTGGCACACACAATGATTGCTTGGTACTTTGCCAACCAATCTATCCCAGTTATAGCGTCGAAACTACCAAGTTCTACGGGAATTAAATTTATGTTGAATGGGTGGTTCAGGAGATTTAATGTGCAACCCTTAAGGATAGTGTTTAACCCAATTATCCTCCCGTCAGCTAGTTCGACATCATAATAGTGATCTAAGGTAGATGGCGTGATATCCATTTGGGAACTAAATGCAGTAGACACAAAACTCCTATCGGCACCAGTATCAAATAATATAGAAGCATAGCGGTTGTTAAGAAACCATTCAATAACAAATAAAACATGTAACAAATAAAATTACATCGTAAGTATATATAAAAAACTTGCTTTATTTGTAAAAAAAATGAATAAATCAAAACCTGGCCGGGTCTCGAGAACCGAGTTGAATTGGGTCACTTCAAACTCGGCGAGTCTAACCGTGTTTCGAAAACATAAAATCCGGTTTAATTTGATTCGTTTTTTTGACCAGAACCGATTCAACGGTTTACCAGGCCGAGTCAAACCGGGTTTCAACGTTTGCCTACTTAAAATCTAATACATATCACTAAGAGTCACCAAATCTAAATAATTAAAATAATATAATAAAAATTAAACAAAAATAAAAATACTATTCATTTATCACCGGTTCATCAAAGGTTGAAAGGACAATTGCTCAGACTCAAAAAATACGATTCATTAAAAAATACGATTCATATTTCAGATCCAAAAAAATACGATTCATCATTCAGATCCAAAAAAACTATCACTATGGGTTGATTCATTCGTCGGTACCGTTCTATCGCCGCCCTCACCGTCGTCCACCTCCACCGTCCTTATCACCGCCGACACCTTCTTTATCTCCGAACCACCTCTATCTCCGTCATTAATCGTCGTCATAGTTATATAGGTATAATACAACAAATTTAGCTTATTGTATTAAACTGATTTTAGCTTATTATATTAAATGATATGTTGAATATGTGCTGTTTTTATGCTTAATTTTAGCTTATTATATTTAACTGATTGATTTTAAGCTAGTTCAGGTCTTATTGTGCTTTTTTATTCGAGTTGTTTCGGTTACAAAACCCTAGGTTATATGAACTTATTATTTTGCTGAACTACTACATTTTGTGCTTATTTTAGCCTATTATTTTGTTAAACTGATTGATTTTAGGTTAGGAACTTATTGTGTTATTTTGTATCGATATGTTGATATGAGGATATTTTACATACTAGAATCAGATTAAGCGCATATATATGTGATTAGGTTGATGTGTACTTTTAGGAATTTTTTGGGTTATGGATAGATACTAAGCTAATGTAGTGAATTTCAATCGGTATACTTTTCCATAAAACCAAATAAGGCATAAGTTGGCTATATAAAACGAAACAAACACCTTAACTTGGATTAGCTTATTATATGGGCTTATCGACTGATTAAGATTTAGGAAAGCCAATAATCTCACCTTTTTGGCTTATTAGCTTATCAACTTGACCTTGTGGCTTATTTAAGCCATAAGCTCCAATGGGTAAGCCAAAAAAAGTAGGCTTATCGGCATTCCCAAATCTCAGTAAGTTGATAAGCCCACAAAATAAGCTAATCCAAAAGCCCCAACACAACATATTTAGCACGAATAAGATACTAAAAAAATGCTTGGATGTTAGGTAGATATATTTTCCCTTGATAAGAATATACACAAATACAAAGATTTTTTCAATAGCTAATAGAGTTACATGGTTGTTTTTTAGGCACTCAAGAGTTGAATATCACTTCACTTTTCTTACTTTTGACATAATACATATATAGTTATGGACAAATCTTAGATGTATCGTGCACCAAGAGCTAGTTCACAACATGTAAGTGGTGTAGAGTATTTTTTTAACTTCGCTTTTGAGAAATCGAGTCAACAGATATTGTGTTCAAGCGTAGATTGTTACAATAGATTTCACCTTGAAAGAGCTAAAGTGTATGATCACCTTATATGTGTTGGCTTCAAGAGAGGGTAGCTGAATTGGATGGATCACGGGGAAAGTAATGAGGTATCATCTTCGAGTATGATGGAATATGATGAAGATAAAGACAACGATCATGAAATGCATGAGATACTACGTGATCTTTTTCTGACGGTGTCAATGGAAAGAAGTATGGGTGAACAAGAACAAGAACGAGAAACAAAACGAGAACGTGAACGTGAACCAGAACATGATTTCAACTGTGAAAACCAAAATGATAAAAAGAATTTTGATGATTTGGTTAAAGATGTTGACCAAAAGGTGCATCCTAATTGTAAGCATAACAAGTTGTCTTGCTTGGTTTGTTTATACCATATAAAATCTCTTTGTGGTTGGAGAAACAAATCATTTTTTATGTTATTAGAGTTTCTTCAAGAAGAGTTGTTGCCTCATGGGAACATATTGCCTAAGAAACATAATGAGGTGAAAATCATCATGAACAAGTTGGGGTTAGGGTATGAAAAAATCCATGCATGTCCTAACGGATGCATGTTATTTTGGAATGGAAATGAGAACAAAGAAGTATGTTCCTTTTGTAATGCTTCTAGATGGAGGCCCAACTAAAAAGATAATTCTAGAGATGAGTCGGGATACAAGTCGGGAGATGAGGCGGGTATACAAGATGAGGCGCGTATATAAGATGAGGCGGGTAGACAAGATGAAACAGGTCTACAAAAGGAGAAGGGTCTACGAAAGAAGAAAGTAATGAACATTTTGCGTTGGTTTCCCTTAAAACCAAGGCTTCAAAATTTATGTCTTCGAAAACAACTCATCTTATGAAATGGCATCATTTAGAACGGGTAAAAGATGGTAAACTACGACACCCGGCTGATGCACTCTTATGGAAACACTTTGATGAGAAGCATCCTGAATTTGCAAGCGATCATCGAAATGTTCATTTGGCTCTAACAAGTGACGGTTTCAATCAATACAAGTCAATGAATCTAAACTACAGTATTTGGCCTATCTTTGTTATTCCATATAATTTGCCTCCATGATATGTAGTGAAACAACCCAATTTTATTCTTTCTTTGATCATTTTGGGTTTCGAAATCCCTAATAATAAAGCATTTGATGTTTACATGCAACCTTTGATAAAGGAGTTAAAAGAGTTGTGGGTGTTATCGATACATTTGATGCCTCAATGAATCGAAACTTTGAAATGAAAGCTGCAGTTATTTCTATAATATCTGATTTCCCTGGATATGCCAACCTTTCTAGGTGGAGCACTAAAGGGGAATATGCATGTCCTGTATGTGCCTTTGACAAAACTTCAAAATGGCTAAATCACGTTAGAAAATGGTGTTACATGGGCCATCGAAGATGACTTGAACCAAATCATAGCTCACGTAAAGATACTCAATCCTTCGATGGACATCAAGAATTAAGACAACCTCCTATTCTGGCATATGGGGATGATATTCTAGATCAATTGAAAGGTGTCGATTTTCTTTCTGAAAATGTTGAAAAGAGTCCTTGGAAAAAGAAAAGCATTTTCTTTACATTACCTTACTGGAAAAACTTGTTGTTGTGTCACAATCTTGATGTAATGCACATTGAAAAGAACATGTTATCCCAAATATAAACCACTTCACAACAATAAGCAATACCAAATAAGCAATAAGCTAGAAAAGAGAGAAAGGAAAATGGAAGATTAGATTAGAGAGAAAGAGAGAATGGTGGGAGGTTACACACACAACATATGGTAACCAATACCCTCTCCATGTGTGGAGATGGTTCTATTTATAGTGCACATACCCTACTTGAGGTGTATGGACTATTCCTTAGGCCGGGCTTGGCTTGTGTTGGGCTTTGAGCCCGAAACATGGACGATATTAGCTTAAAGTCCAAGCCCGTTTATCTTGACTAGCCTATTAGAATACAAGACTAATTAATACAAAGACGATCGACGACATTCTATTTTGACTTATATAAAAATAAAGCTAACAATCTCCCCAATGTTGACGTTCTTGATTTGACTCTATGTAACACCCCCAAATTGGGTCGCAGCGGAATAAGGGTCTGGGGCGTGTTACTTCTCAGATCAATAACACAAGATATATATAGAACGACTAAAAAGTCGTTTTAAAACTGATACATTAGATTTAACATATGTTTGATACAAATAGCCTGAAGCTTTAACTTGTTCATTGTTATAGTACAAAGAACTGTTCCCCAACCCTGATTCCAAAACACAATGCAACAAATCTCTAGCAGAGACAATAAAATCCCAAAACAAAATCACCAATGTATCCTTGGCACCTTATGCTTACTGATCTCCTGAAAAACATTGCTTTAGAACGTCAACAATAATGTTGGTGAATTCATAGGTTTGATAAATCATATATTGTAGGACCGCAAGATTTCCCAAGTGTATGATAATGCAACAGATGCATACATCATATAAATGTAATTACGTTGCCCTAAGCTCATGACACTGAAGCTCGACATAAATGAATACCATATAAATGGCCTCCATTGCCCGTAACGATGTTCTAACCCGCAACATCATATGTTCGATATGGTATACGTTCGTTTGCCCAGTGATAGCTAATCACTCGAACGGGGATGTCAATCCCAATAGATCTATTCATAACATTCGCGCTCACAATCCAGTAACTGACAGTTCATGATAATGGGCTCAACTAGGGTTATCGCTACTTAGGCAACACGTAATCATAATATAAAACTTAACCACTTGTGTCCAATTATAAAACATTGCATGTTTCTCACCCCAAAAACTATTAAAACAAAATCATGTAAAACGTGGGGCTATGAACTCACCTTGAGTGAGCGAATAATGCGTCACGTAAATCGTCAGATGCAACCGATTTAAATTAAGGTCGTATAAGTACTAATCACATTGGGTAATTACTATCATGCATAATTCTATATAGCTAATCACCATCTAATTGTTTTGGAAAAATTGTGTTTAATAAGTTAAAACGTTTATAATTGCCGTTGTAGTAAAACTGGCGTAACTTTCGCGTTTTAAGCCCGATTTTGACGTTTCTTATGCCCACGCTTTCGTATTAGGATGAGTTATCATAATTTGACATTTTCATATTTTTAATCCTCTGATGAACAGTACTTTTTACTGTTCGCACCAGTTATAAAGTTATTTTTTATAGTTTTAGTTATCGTAAACGTCGTATTTTATTCGTTATAGCTCTGTTTTTAGCGATTTTTTCGAGCACGTTCTCGTAATTAAAAGTTCTATTTATTTATGAGGTTTACAAAAATAAATGTTTCTGTCATGAACAGTAACTTTTATAAAAGTATTAACTGTCGTAAACTTGCGAAATTCATAACTCATTCGTTTTTAATTGAAAAGTTTGCGGTTCTTTAATTTTGGAATCCTAAAAATATGTTTAATTCGTTAAAAATACTAAAATTGGCTGTTTTATATAATTATTTATAAATTTTTGTATAAAATTCTTTATAAATCCGTTTAATTTATCGTATAATTGGTTTTTTTACCGTAACGTTTATCGTTATTTAACCGTATTTTCAAGTGTCGTACCTGTTTTGGAATCGTCATGAGACATGAAAATAATGTACGTACTATTTATAAAAATATAATGGATAGGTTGTATGTTGAATTAAAACATAAAGTTAGGATGTCTTTCTTGATTCCATATGTAAACTTTGTTTTTATACTTTTCAACTTTTGTAACTTTATCACAAGTCTTTTTATACCATATATATTATATGTGTTACATATAATAAAGTCCATTAGTCCATCATTGTCCTCATATGTCCAAATTACCAAGATTAACAAGTTTATCAAGTTGATTATACACATTTACTTGTAGCTTTTCATGTAAATCATTAAAAACCCTAATCTTTCATTAACACTTTTTAAGCTTAACCAAGGTTGTTCATCACTTATACTTCCATTATAACCTTATTTTAGTGTTCATATAACATCACTAAAAGTCCATAAACAAGATTAACATGTCATTTGCATTACTTTTACTTGTAACATATTAAGTAAACTTTATAAACCCTAATTTGTACATAATCATTTTTACACTTAACCAACATGGTATAACACTTATAGATCCATTTTAACATGATATTATCAACCTAATATCATATGAAAAAGTGTACAAAAGCATAATCACAAGTAAAAATCCCTTTTACATGTTCAAAAGTCTTAAATGGTGATTTTTCTATATAGAACATCATATACATATAAAATCATGAAAATGAAAAGATAAAGGTTTTAGGTAACCTTAGTGATGATGTATGATGATGAAAAATGTGTGCTAAACCCTTGTTTAGACTTTAAACCCAAGCTTGCACAATATGAAACCCTAATTTTCCAAATAAACCCTAATCTTGATTTATTGCTTCAACACTTGAAAACCTTTAACCAATACTTGGAAACATCTTAGTATGCCTTAGGAATGATGTGTGTATGTGTGTATTCTCTTAGAAAATCAAGGTATGGATTGCTTACAAAGAGTGTTTTCAGCCGTGGGCTTTAATGAGCATAAAGGGAGAGTTTTTGATTTCTTTTCTAAGTGTTTTGTGTTGTATGAGTTCTTACCACTTTAAATCTTGTATATATGTTATAAGTCTAGTCAAAGAGACATAGTGAGGGTCATTAGGAAGTCCTTAGTTTTGGTCTTTGGTCAAAGTTTGAAGAAATTGAATAGATGTTCCCTAATAGTTGAGGTTATCCCATGAAATCAAGGAGGTATGTTTTCTTATGAGATTTTCTTGTATCCTCTTGACCATATCCGGCCACATACACATATAAATGACATATTTTTGTAGTTTTTATGTATTGGGTATAAATGTGGGTATTTGTTGAAGCGTAGAAAAGTTTTGGTGGTTCCGGGAATGCCTAAACGCATTTTATCACGAAACGTAGCAATTTTACGTAACCAATAAAAATAAAATGAACAAAGACCATAATTATTCTCAAAATAATTATTTAATACATGCTTGATGTAAACGTTTGATGGTTTGATGCCCGTTTACATTGAACGCTAATTTTTGGCGTATGCGATTTAACTTAACATTTATGATTTAAAGCAAACGCATATAATACACAAGATACATTGTGGATTTATTGACGATGTCAATGACCCTAAAACACGGGGTGTTATAGTCGTCCCCCATTAAACGAGCCTTGTCCTCAAGGCTTATGATGCAGCACTTGACGACGGTGCGGTCTTGGTGAAGAGGTGTGGGTATTTCTTCTTGAATTGATCCTCGCGTTCCCACATGAATTCAGGACCTCGCTTGGAGTTCCATCGAACCTTGACTAATGGGATTCGGCTTCGCTTCAACCGTTTAACTTCACGGTCCATGATCTCAACGGGTTCCTCCACAAACTGAAGCTTGTCATCAAAATGAAGTCCATCCAACAGAACGGCTAACGGTTCTTCGGCATAGCACTTTTTCAAGTTGGATACATGAAATGTATTGTGAACCCTGCTTAGTTCTTCTGGAAGCTCGAGTTTGTAAGCAACCTCTCCAACCTTTCCTAACACCTTGAAAGGTCCAACATACCTGGGGTTTAACTTCCCCCGTTTGCCAAAACGTACGACCCCTTTCCAAGGCGAAACTTTAAGCATAACTTTATCCCCGACTTGGAATTCCATCGGTTTACGCTTCAGATCGGCGTAACTCTTCTGTCGATCACGAGCGGCTTGCATCCTTTGCTTGATTTGGACAATTTTCTCAGTCATCTCTTGAATTAGTTCTGGACCGAGGATTTGAGCTTCTCTAACTTCGGTCCAACAAACAGGTGAACGACACTTTTAACCATAAAGTGCTTCGAATGGTGCCGCCTTGATGCTAGCGTGATAGCTATTGTTATTAGAGAATTCCACTAACGGTAAGTGATTAACCCAACCTTTTCTGAAATCGATCACGCAAGCACGCAATATATCCTTAAGAGTTTGAATTGTCCTCTCGCTTTGCCCATCTATTTCACAGTACTCATATCCAAATTAGTACCTAAAGCATTTTGAAGTGACCTCCAGAAGTTGGATGTGAACCTCGGATCGCGATCACAAATGATTGAAACAGGTATTCCATGCCTCCTAACAACCTCCTTTAGTTTAGGTATAGTTCTCAAGTTTATGCATAGGATCATCATCTCTATTGTTGAAAATTACAGACTTATGAGTCCGGTCCCAACAATCGACCCAAATGGTGTCGTAGCCTTCAACTCTTAGGGACTTGTAACAAAATTCATAGTGAGTGTTGTCCGACTTCCATTCAGGTATATTGGGTTGTACGAACAATCTAATGGCACTTGTGATGTTCGGCCTTGACTTAGCACAGGTCAAATAGCTTGCTAACATAGTGGCGATGTCGGCTTTCATATTGGGCCACCAATATAGCTTCTTCATACTGGTACATTCTGTCAAACCGGGATGTAGAGAGTAATTTGATTGGCGGTACTCTGCATATCACATCCGTAAATCTCCATACAGAGTACCAACTCCTGCCATTAAGTCATAGAGTTCCATCCGGAAGGGGTTCTAACTTTTCTGTCCTAATCCCTTCTGAATGTTTACGTTTTCAATCAACATTCCCCTAACATCTTCGTTCTTGATGTTCTCTGGTTTTCTTGCTTCAGTCTGAGCATTCAAGATTTGTTTGGGAAGATCCAAGCCAATAGTCATTATGTAACACCCCCAAATTGGGTCGCAAGCAGAGAGAAGTGGTCCGGACGTGTTACTTTCTCAATCAACAACACAAGATAAATAAGAACGACAAAAAGTCGTTTAAAATAAAACTGAGACATTGATTTAATAAATATGTGTTACAAAAGCCCAAAGCGTTACTTTGTTACTTTTGTTATTATTACAAAAATTTCCACCCATAACATATATACAAAATGTAAATGCGCTAAATCTTTAATTCATGACTTCCAAAATATAACCACCAATGTATCCATCGCTCAACCTCGTGCTTAATGATCTCTCTAAAAACATGCATTTATAACCGTCAACATAAAGTTGGTGAATTTCATAGGTTTAGTAAATGTATTAGGCAGGACCGCAGACTTTATCCCGTGATAATGCAACAGATGCAGACATCACAAAATGTAATTATTGTTTTCCGAAGCTCATGGACACCGAAGCTCGACATAAATGAATACAAATATATAAATTATGCCCCACATTGCCCGGATGATTGTTCAACCCGTAACACCAAAATCCGACATGATATACTCGTTTCAGTGAATATCTAGTCACTCCGAACGGGGAGGTCAATCCCAATAGATCTACTATGATCATTCGCGCTCAACATTCCAAGTAATGACAGTCAATGATTCATGGGCATAGTGGGTAATCGCTACTATAGGCAAAACGTAATCATGATAAAATGTACACTTGCATCTAATTTGTAAAACATGCATATGTTTCTTACCCCAAAAACTTGTAAATCAATAATTGTAAAACATGGGGCTATGAACTCACCTTGAAGGAGTAACTTGTTAAAAATAATCCCAAGTAATAACTTGTCCACGCTAACGCCCGAATGCAACCTAGTGAATATAGTCGAAAATCAGATCAGGACGTTGTCTAACAACAACCATATATCAGCCTAATAGTTATCATCGTGTATCGTCGAATCAGCTAACATAATTAAGAGAGGTCATGACTTGACGTACGAGGAGTTAGACACTTTAAATCTAAATCCAACAACTCGTCACACGACCCGCTGGCCCAGTAGCGATAGTAAATGGATTGGCCTATATTCGTAGAAATGGGTCGGGACATACTATGGGTCAACAAACATATATATTTCTATATAGCTATATCACCATCTAATCGTTTAAGTGAAATCGTAATTATAAAGTAAAAACGTTTATAATTACGCCTTTAGCAAAAATGACATAACTTTGTCGTTTTAAGTCCGTTTCTCGCGTTTCTTACGCCCACGCTTTCGTATTAAGACGAGTGATCATAAAATCACATTTTTAGGTTTTTGAGATTCTGTGATGAATAGTGTTTTACTATTCATAACAGCTATAAAATCGTTTTTATACTTTTAATTAACGTAAAACCCGTTTTAGTCGTATCTTATTCGTTATAGCTCCGTTTTTAGCGATTCTTTCGAACACGTTCTCGTAATTGAAAGTTTTATCATATTATTGATGTTTACAAAGTATAAGTTACTGCCATGAATAGTAATTTTTATAAAATTTGTTTTATAAAGTATTTAGCGTCGTAAACTCGTAACTAGTGTATCTTCTTCGTTATAAATCCGATTTTCGAGTTTCTTATCATTTTGGAATCCTCATGAGATGTACTATATTTATAAAACATAATATGGCTGCTTCCAAATTCGAATCAAAATAGAAGGTTTGAGGTTTTGTGATTTAGACATGTTTTAAGCTTGATTTTTGTACCATTAAGCTTCAACACCTTATTACAACTACTTCACAACATTTCTATCTTATGTTTTACATATATAAAGTCCATTAGATCATGCTTTGCTCAAGTGTGTTCAAGATAACAAGTTTAACTACCATTTTCACTTGTAACTCATAAGTTAACATTAGAAACCCTAATTTGCTCATAAACATGTTCATACTTAACCAACATGTGAGAACACTTATACATCCCTTTTAACATGATATTACCATTCATATGACATGTAAATAAGTCCATATAACATTAATCATAAGTAAATATCCATTTTACATATTCAAAAGTACCCTAAATGGTGATTTAGCTAAATATAACATATGAACACATAAAATCTTAGTTATGAAATGATTAAGCTTTATATATAACCTTGTGTGGATGAGTAGAGAAAAGAATAACAATCACACCCTTGTGATTAACAACCTTGGCTTGAAAATATAAGGTGAAAACCCTAATTTCAACCAAAACCCTAATCTTGCAATATCTTGTTAAAACCCTTTCAAAGCTTAACCAACCCTTCAATTCTTCTTAGAATACCTTAAGTATGATATGTAAACACTAATATGGTGAAAGAAAATCAAAGTATGGATTGTGTATTAAAGGGGTTTTGAGCCGTGGGTTAGCAAGAGAGACAAAGAGATTGATTTTTGTGATTTTTGCAAAGAAAAGTCTTGTGTGAGTTTTCTATGACCCTTGCATGCCTATTTATACTACTTGGTAGATATTATGAGATATTATGGTGTCTAGTTGATTCATGCAAGGTGGCAAGACTTGTTGAAGAAAGTTGAAGGTTATCTTGATAAGAATGGCTAGTCATGAGATCAAGTTGATGCAAGGTGCATGAATGGAGATATTTGTGAAGTTTCCTGGTCTTATCTTGGCCTCCTAGTCACTTACACACGTTCATATGCATGTGTATAAGTTAGGATATGTTTTTGATCTTTTATATAATGTATACTTGCATTAAATGAAGTTATAATGTAGTATAATCAAATACAATGTATAATATGTACAAATTGTGGGTTTGTTGATTCTTTCATGAAGAATATGTATTAAAGTGCATAAATACTTGAAGTTTTAAATAAACTTTAAGTATTGGGTAATATTTTGGGTATTTGATGTGCGTAGTAAGTTAAACGTGCTTCCGCGGTAGGGCCTAATCATGTTTTATCGCGAAACGTTAACAATTAACGTAACAATTAAAAATAAAATGTGCACTGATAATCTTATCTCTAAATTTTTTAAAAAAAATCATTATAACACTGCTTAGATGTAAAACATTTAATTGCTTTAATGCCGTTTATTGAATGATCATTTTTAGTTTACGCGATTTAGCTTAACGATTACGATTTAAAGCAAACGCGTAAAACACTAAAAATAAATTGTGAATTACATAAACGTCGTACAATGAACTAAAAAACGAAGGGTGTTATACGTCTTCCCTTGTTTTTAAATGAAGCCTTGTCTCAAGGGCTTATCACGGCTACTGACGACGGTGCAGTCCTTGGTGAAGAGGTGTGGGATATTTCTTCCTTGAATTGATCTTTTTTTCAAAAAAAACATTCCCATGATAACTCAGGGCCTCGCTTAGAGTTCCATCGAACCTTAACAATTGGGACACGGCTTCGCCTCAATTGTTTGACTTCGCGATCCATGTTCTTTGCTCATTTTTATGCGCATTTCTTATCAGTATTAGTGCCCAATCATTCCTTGTTTTATTCAAACACAACTCATCAATCGTCTTTCGATTTTCCATCTCTAGCCTCGTTGGGACATAACGACCCGGAAACACTCTATACTGCTTCCGGTTTACATTGCTCTCGCGAATTATGTTCCTGTTCGTATTTATATCACATATAGATAAGTTTTTAGGAGTAAGTTTGCGCGAGTCATACGACCCCTTTCCAAGGCGAAACCTTAAGCGTAACTTTATCTCTAACTTGAAACTCCATCGGTTTACGCTTTAAATCAGCGTAGCTCTTTTGTCGATCGTAAGTGGTTTGAATCCTTTGTTTAATCTGGATGATCCTCTCCATTGTTTCTTGCAATAATTCTGGACCAGTGAGTTGAACTTGTCTAACCTCGGCCCAACACACGGGTGAAAGATACTTTCAACCATAAAGTGCTTCAAACGGTGCAGCCTTAATGCTGGCATAATAACTGTTATTGTATGAAAACTCAACTAATGGCAAATGTTTAACCCAACCATTTCCAAAGTAGATTACGCAAGCACGTAGCATATCCTCGAGAGTTTGGATGGTTCTCTCGCTTTGTCCGTCGATTTACGGATGATATGCAGTACTCATATCCAAACTTGTACCCAAAGCCTTCTGAAGTGACTTCCAGAAATTTGATGTGAACCGAGAGTCACGATCACAGATAATTGAGACAGGTATTCCATGCTTCGTGACTACCTCCTTTAGGTACATTCTCGCCAGTTTATCCATAGGATCCGTTTCCCTCATTGGCATAAAAATGACAGACTTTGTAAGTCGGTCAACGATCACCCAAATAGTATCATAACCTTGTGACGACTTAGGAAGCTTCGTGACAAAATCCATCGTGATGTTATCCCACTTTCATTGAGGTATCTCGGGTTGCACTAACAAACCCGATGGTCTCTGATATTCGGCCTTGACCTTAGCACAAGTCAAACATTTGCTAACATAGGTGGTGATGTTGGCTTTCATATTGGGCCACCAATATAGTTTCTTCATATCCTGGTACATCTTGTCAGAACCCGGATGAATAGAGTATTTAGACTTGTGGGACTCGTGCATAATCACAGCCCTTAAGTCGCCATAACATGGTAACTAACTCCTGCCATTTAAGCACATAGTTCCATCCGCACGTGGTTCTAACTTTTCCTTTCTAAGTTTCTTTGGATCTTTTGAATTCTCAACCAATATACCCCCAACATCCTCCTTCTTGATGTTCTCTGGCTTTCGAGCTTCAGTCTGAGCTTTCAAGATTTGTTTAGGAAGATCCAAGCCAATAGTCATTACTAAGGCCCGAACCCTTAGGGGTTCTCGTTTCTTCCTGCTCAGAGCATCAGCAACAACATTCGCCTTCCCTGGGTGATAATGAATTTCACAATCGTAATCACTCAGCAACTCTAACCAGCGACGTTGCCTCATATTTAATTCCTTCTGATCAATAATATGTTGTAAACTCTTGTGATCAGTGAACACCGTGTACTTGGTTCCGTACAGATAGTGCCTCTAAATCTTTAGTGCAAACACTACTGCCCCAAGTTCTAAATCATGAGTCGTATAGTTCTTTCTATGAATTTTTAACTGGCGTGATGCATAAGAAATCACCTTTTCTCTTTGCATCAACACAGCGCCCAAACCCTTCTTTGAAGCATCGCAGTATGCGATGAAATCTTCACTTCCCTCAGGTAAGGCCAGGATTGGTGCACTGCACAACTTCTGCTTCAACAGTTGAAAAGCTGCTTCTTGTTTATCGCCCCAATCAAACTTGACACCTTTCTGGGTTAGTTTGGTCATTGACTTGGCGATCTTTGAAAACCCTTCGATGAATCTTCTATAATAGCCGGTAAGGCCCAAAAATTAGCGAATCTCCATTGGTGTTTTAGGAGATGCCCAATCTTTGATAGAATCAATCTTGGCAGGGTCAACGTGAATACCTCGACAGTCAATCACGTGACTGAGGAATTGTACCCTGGAGATCCATAATTCACACTTGGCGAACTTGGCGTACAATTATTCCTTCTTAAGCAATTTCAAGATCTGCCTAAGGTGTTCTTTATGTTCCTTCTTACTTTTGGAGTCGCTCAAAATGTCATCAATGAAGACAATTACAAACTTGTCCAGATATGGTTTACACACCCGGTTCATAAGGTCTATGAACACGGCCGGTGCATTAGTCAAACCAAAAGACATGACTTGGAATTCATAGTGACCGTATCGAGTCCAGAATATAGTCTTGGTAATGTCTTCTTCTCGAACTTTCAACTGGTGATACCCTGACCTCAGATCGATCTTTGAATAAATACTCGACCCTTGCAGCTGGTCGAATAGGTCATCGATCCTTGGGAGTGGGTAGCGGTTCTTCACTGTCAGTTTGTTCAATTCCCTGTAATCGATGCACATCCGGAAAGACCCATCTTTCTTCTTTACAAACAGAACCGGAGCTCCCCAGGGTGAGGAACTTGGTCTTATGAAGCCTTTATCCGTAAGTTCCTGTAGTTGCTCCGCTAGCTCCTTCATTTCGGACGGTGCTAATCTATATGGTGCCCGTGCTACGGGTGTAGCACCAGGTACCAAATCGATTCGAAACTCCACTTGTCGAGTGGGTGGTATACCCGGCAAGTCCTCAGGAAAAATTTCAGGAAATTCTTGAACAACTGGCACATCTTCAAGTCGTTTCTCCTTTGACTTGTCTTCGTCTTTGGTTGCGGTGATATTTGCTAAGAATACGTGACATCCCTTCGTTAAATACTCTTGAGCCTTAGTACACGAGATGATGTTTAATCGGGTCCCGTGTTTATTGCTGCTTCCGTCACCTCGAACGATTAAAATTTCGTCTCCAAAAGGAATACGAACGATCTTTTCCGCACAGACAATAACGGCATGGTACTTTGCCAACCAATCCATACCAATTATTACGTCAAAACTACCTAGTTCTACGGGCATTAGGTCTATGTTGAAAGGATGATTTAAGAGGTTTAACGTACAACCCCGGATAATAGTGTTTAACCCAACTATTCACCCGTCGGCTAGTTCGACATTATAATCATGATCTAATGCAGTCGGAGTGATAACAATTCAAGAGCTAAATGCAGTAGATACAAAACTCCTATCGGCACCGGTATCAAATAAAATAGATGCATATCGGTTGTTTAGGAGAAACGTACCCGTGACGACATTGTTGTCCGGGTTTGCCCCTGCATTGCCCACGGCATACACCTTTGCCTGAGCCTTGGCATTTCCAGCCTGATTACCCCGGTTGTTGTTGTTCTTCAATTTTGGGCAATCCTTCTTGAAATGCCCTTGAGCACCACATTCAAAACAAGCCCTCTGATTAGCCCCAGTGTTGACATTTAGGGGATTCTTGCAGTCACTCGACGACCTAAATGGCCAAATCGGTTGCACTTGTTGCATTTGGGAGCAACAAGGACCCTCAAGGAGATAGTTACATTTGGAACATAGGAGGTTTATGTGCCTCCGTATGGTCTCTTATCACCATTTCCTCCGCATAAGCTCTTCCAGTAGTTTTGTCTCTTGTTTGGTTGCATGATACTGGTTTGTTCATTGCAGTAGTCAAACAGACTTTCTTTTGTTGTCACCTAACGTTCAGCCCAAGTGTTGATCTTTTATCCATATTCATGGCGAACATCCAATGGCAATCCTGCATAGTTTTTGGCTTAGTCGCCATCACACTGCCATGGATCATGTCGGGCAAGCCACCGACATATTTCTCAACTTGGTCTATTTCTTCCGGAAACATCCTTCCGCGGCACATTAGTGCCAGTTCTTGGAACGTAGCTATAGGATTTTACCACATCGTTACCTTTACCTTCAAATTCCACATTTCAAACTCCAATTTCTTAATTTCGCCCCTTGGGCAGTATTTGTCTGTCATCATCTTTTTCAGTGTCCTCCATGGCATTGCATGGGCAGCTTCAGGAGTAGTGGTCTTAACATGGGAGTTCCACCATGTAAGAGCATTTCCTTGCAGGGTACATGTAGCAAACTTGACCTGGCATGCTACTGTGCAGTTGCTTATGCTGTAAACAGACTCCATCTTTTCGAACCACTGAGTGAGTCTGACAACTCCCTCAGTGCCCTTGAAGTTCAAGGGTTGGCATTTTAGGAAGTCCGGGTAGGTGCATTCACGAGCAACTTGCACAGGCCTTCTGGCACCCGTTCCTGAAGTATGGCTATCATCGCCATTCCTGGTTGCATCACGTGCTGCCAGTGCAGCAGTAACGCCTTCGTTAATCATTGCCTGAATTTGGGCATTGGTGACAGATGTAGTGGTATGAGTGTCTGTGACTGGTGTTGGTGTTGCATCTGGGTTTAACCTCGTGGTCTTTCTCTTTGGTGCCATTTTCTTTAAATCACAAGAAAACATAATACCCGTTAGATTTCATAAAATCATAACTATGACATAACATATACACATTAAATAAAAACGAGATCACATCACACAGTGAAATGTACAACTGTTATTGAAATTAACCATGGTATAACCAAATTGACATTCATTTATAATAAATTCAATTTCATAGATAACGTAATTCGTCCATTTCATATATAACTTAGAAAAACATACATGTTCGGTTTAGATACAAGATGATTACTACACTTAGGTTACAAGACAAAAGAAACAACCTAAAGCCATACTAGCCGGGATATACCCGTAACACTTAGTATGCTGTACAAGATAGATAATACCTGAACAAAAGACCTATACTGGGTAGCTAAACAAAACAAAAGATCTATACAGTCTGCTAGCTGGGAATAACCCATAATACTTAACAGGCTGCATAGCATAGCTACAACATAACCAAATCTAGGAACTGCTACCAGCCTCCCCTGGTGCATCAGGCTGTGCCGGACCTTTTACGGGTCCAAGCAGCCTCTGAAACTCGGCCATCTGAGTCTGTAGTCCTTTCAACAACTCTAATGCCTTAGTCAACTGGACCTGCCTCTGGTAGTCTGCCTGTAGCATCTCTAAAGTCACAACCTGACTCTTACGGTCAGCTGCCTGCAACTGTGAAATCACTGCCTGCTGACCCATCACTACAGAACGTAATGCCAAAATCTCTGAACGTGTCATATAGCTAACCTCTATGGAGAGTCCCCTTGCCTCTCGGGAAACTAGAGCCTCCTGATCTAGTAGTCGTGCAGTCTCATAGTAGTACTGACTATCATCAACCAATGTCCCAACACTCTGATATATCTGGGTCTGCCTGTCCTGAGTATCCTCTATCACAGCATAGGTATCCTGCGTGTCCTGCTCCTGGACTGCAGTAAGCTCAGTCACCCTAGCATTGACCCCTCCAATGGTCATCGGTGCTACCTCCTCAACAGCCTCTCTTGGGTCTATCCAAACATCTCTAATCCTATAGCCGACCTCCTCGACTCTCCGTCGTCTGATCTCGGTATCCATAGTACCGACAAACCCATAGTCTGCCCGACGACCTCTAACCGGTCTAGTGGCAGCTACAGCTGAATTCTCTCCAATCTCGTACCTAGGACCAAGGTCAATACCTAACCTCTTCCGAGGTGGTAGTGTAATCTCGGGCATGTCTGTCATGTGGTCAGAAGATAGTAACTGCAAAGGTGGTGATGAAGTAGGTAGTGGTAATGGATGGGAAATGGATGGTGTATCAGCTCTCAGCCGGATTATAGCAGCCCGATAGCCCAACGGGTGAATAGGACTAGCAGGTGGTGATGCTGGAAATGGGGGAGATGGTATATGTGGTAAAGGAGATGATAGTGGAGTAAGTGGTGATGGTGGTGGGGTGGTTAAGGCAAGAAGTCTCTCGACCTCTTTCTTATGAGGAAGTGATATGGATGTCTCATCCCGGATAGATATCCTGGCAGTCATACGATGTACAAGTGGGACAGAGTCGGCCGAAGCTGGGTACTTCTCCTCCTCCTCCTCATCCTCGTCCTCGTCCTCATCATCATCATCATCCCTATCAACAGGGTAATCAGCTGGATCCTCCTTGGGATCCTCATCGTCCTCCTTCGGATCGGACTCAGGAACATATCCTGGTAAATCTATAGTGGGTGAGGCAGCAGCAGGTAGTGGCTGTTCCTCGGCCGGGAGTATCTCATCCTCCTGTGGTATGTACTCAAGGTACATCGGCTAAGGAACAAAGTCTAGTGGGGGAGGTGACTGCGGCTCCTCGGGGCCAGGTATGTAGTCAGGCGATGGTGGAACCTCGGGGCCAGGTATGTAGTCAGGCGATG